>CAWUER010000205.1:0-144666 GCA_963921195.1 Pegoplata infirma
ATTCGTTAGAAAAAGTGGCAGATTCTGAGACATTTTCCATAGATTCTGACCCATTTATCTTAAAGAAAAATTCTTAGATGCTAAAAATTCTTAGATAAAAAATCTCTTATCCTGAGGCATTTTACTTAAAGTAAAAATTTTCACAGGATTTTTTTTACATTTTTACACATTTTTCAAAAAAAAAAGTCTTAGATTCGAACACATATAAGCAAAACATGTTGCCAAAGTTTAGCAACTAAGAATTTATAAAAAAAAAATATTTAAAAATTAATTTTTATGTTGCCTACTTTAAGGCGATCATTCAAAAGATTTATGTTTTTATTAACAAATAATGAAAATCTTTAAGCTTTTTACTATTAAAGTCTCTATTGTGAATCCCTTTTTTTAATGAAAACTACGAAATCTAAGAATTTTTCTTTCCTTCCTTTTGTGAATTTCCTTAATATTATTGTTTGTTTTTAAAAATCTACGTATTGTTAGAGCACATATTTCTTTCCTTCATTGGCTTCTATTGTTTTTTTCCTTTTTAGTTCTCTGAAAAATTCCTTCCTGTGTTAAAGATAAATTTTTATTTACTAATGCCTTTTGGCCTCTTATATTATATGTATTTGTGGCTATTTGTTTTGGTAGTATTGAACAAAAAACAAAAACAAAAAAAAAAAACCGAAATGGATATCAAGAAAAATATCTTTAACCCCTTAATATATATATTTAGAAGAAGATTTGTAGTTTATTTTTTTTTATATAAGACACTTTTGTTGGGCATCGTTTTGTTTTGGCAGCTGTTTTTATTTAAACAATATACCATTATTTGAAAATTGTATTTGAGTTTTTAAAATAATTTATGGCTAACGGACATATGTTGAGGTTTTTAAAACCATAAATTAGCTTAATAGTCCGTTTATTGTATTAGGCTTTTAGATATAGTCATGGAAAATTTTTGGAAGCAGGAATTATAACCCTTATAAATCAATTCTTTCTTATAATTTTGATAATAATATAAGGAAATTTTAAAATTAAATTAAAGCCTTAAAGTAGGCAATGAATTTATCTTAATATGGGCAATTATTTTAAAATATATTTATTTTTTATTAAAGCTTTAAAAAGGGATTTTTAGAAAGTTTTTTTGTGGTCTATTGTTAAAAAAATATAAAGCTATTGAATAAACTCCTTAAAGAAGGCAAACATAAAAATTATTAGATATAGCCTCACAGTAGGCAATAATCAATTTTTTAAATAGTTATGATAATATTAAATAATAGCAAATTAAGAAATTTTAAATTAAATTAAAGCCTAAAAGTAGGCAATGGAAATTAAATTTAAGTTTCATCTTAATATAGGCAATGATTTTAATTTTTATTTAAGACATAAAGTAGGATTTCTATATAAGCTATTTTCTATGTAAGCTTTTGTATAAACTCCATAAAGTAGGCAACATGAAAATGATCAGTTATAGCCCCGCAGTAGGCAATTAGTTTTCTTATAAATTCTAGTGTACTTTACTTTGGAAAAATATTTTGGTTGTGCAGCGAAATGAGTCTCAATCTAATAATATTTTTGTAGGAAAATTTGGCAAAATCTAAAAAAATAATTTGCAAGAAAAAGTATTTCAAATTTGAATGTTCTAAAAGAAAAATTTTTTAGAATGTTAAGTTTTTTGTTGGAAAAATGTCTTGAGAATTTTTGTAGTAGAAAAGAAGATGATTTAAAATCTGTGAATATTTTGAAATGATTTTTTTTTAGATCTGAGAATTTATGTATATTGGAAAAATATTTTATAATCTAAGAATTTTTCTTAAAGTATGTATTAAAATCTGAGAATTTTTCAAAAACCTTTATCCCATATAAAATATGAGAATTTTATATGGGATAAATGCGTTCCAATCTGAGCATTCCTTTTAAGGAAAAATGTTTCAGAATTTAAGAATTTATGTAGAAAAAGAATTTCAGAGTCTAAAAATTTGTCTTAATGTTTTTAGAATCTGAGAATCCCTTTTTACACATACAAATTCGAATTTCTAAAAATTGCCTTGTTAACCCCTTTCTGCCCACTTAGAATCGAAAACAAATTTTATCTGTATATTTCTTTATTTCTTCTTTATTTAAGGATATCAAAAAAGTACCAAAAATACAATTTGTTTAACCATTTTTGAATAGAAAGTTCCAAAAACAAAAAAAAAAAAATAAAAATTTCAGCATATTTTATCCACTAATCAAGTTTTTAAGAGCACTTTTACACAGATCAAAAAAGTACCAAAGTATAATTTTTTACCCCTTTTTATCATCTTACAATCGGATTTTCCATAAATGAATTGTTTCAGCATTTTTTTCCGTTAGAGGATAGTAGATTCAAAATTTCAAGTTTTTACGTAAATTATTTGAGGATATTAAAAAAGTACCAAAGTGCAATTTTTTACTCTTAGTAAAGTAAAATTTTTCAACTCTTTTTACCATCTAACAATCTGATGTTTAAATTTTTTCTGCATGTTTTGCCGCTGTAGGATCCTACATTCAAGATTTCAAGTTCTAATGTGTATTATATAATGAGTTCAAAAAAGTACCAAAGTACAATTTTTAGCCCTTTTCAGCCTATTAGAAGAGGAAGTTGTAAAAAATGTGTTCTTCAGAATGTGGTGAGGGTGCTACATTTTAAATATGTATCTAGTTTTTTTTAAATGTTCAACATACACTTGATTACGTTCAAAAGGGTCCTAAATTTCCAATTGTAAGGTTTTTAAATTATTTCAGTAGATAAAAAAAAGTGCCAAATTACATTGTTTACCCTTTGTGCCCCTTTAAGTAAAATCGAAATTTCCAAAAAGAACTTTTTAAAATGTTTCTTCTGCTGTAGGTTCTTCATATAAAAATTCATAAATTTTAAAATTGTGTACCCGTAGAGGAACCTTTAAGGGAGTTCAAAAAAGTACCCATGTACAATTTTGTACTCCTTTTTACCCTATTAAAATCGGAAATTCCTAAAACGAATTTTGTCAGCATGTTTATTTCGCTGGAAGATACTAGGCTTAAAATATCAAGTTCTTAGGGACATTTTAAAAATTCTAAAAAAGTACCAATGTACAATTTTTACCTGTTTTTACTTTCCTTGAATCGGAAGTTCCAAAAACAAATTTTTTTAAGCAAGTTTTTTTCTTAAGAGGAAGTTAGATTCACAATATTAAGTTTCTATTATAATTATTTTAGGAATTCAAAAAAGTACCAAAGTATAATTTTTGGCCATTTTTAAAAGTACAAAAGTAAAATTTGTGCCCGTTTTTACCAATAAACAATCGGATGTTTAAAAAAAAAAAGTTTTTTTGCAAGTTTTTGAGATAAAGGATGTAAGATTCAAAATGTCAAGTTTTTACGGTCAATTTTTAGGAGTTCAAAAAAGTACCGAAGCACAATTTATACCCCTTTGCAAACCCTCCACTTACAAGGAAGGTCTTTCACAGGGCACCCACCGATTGTCCTGAAACTATAATATGGGAATGAATGGGAAAAAATAAGAGTTACCTGTTTTTTTCAGCATCCCAATCTCAAATTTATAAAAGGGTTGCCACCTTATGAAAAATAAAGGGCTTTCGGGAAAATCCGTATAAAAGCCGAACTAATAGGAATTTGTGCCAAACGAAAAAATACGGGTCAGCTTAATTTTGATAGAGATTATTTTATATGATTTTGGCGGTCGTACGTATTTACATCTCCATATAAACTACCCTAACGATTATACATTTTTGACAATAACGAACTTAAAGACGCCAAATTTGGATACGACCGATACCCCGTTGGAAACCTTTCGATCTACAGTGACTCGCCACTTATTTCGTGTGTTAGATATCACTTAGCAATCCATTTAAGACAAAGTTTCCATAATACACCTAATTATTATCAAACGAGTATTTTTTGTTAAAAGTGCTGTGTAGGAAATTTATCGAGCTTTAATTTAAGCTTAATGGCGTCCAGATTGAGTAAATGTTAAACGTGCTACGAGGGCGAAATGGAAATTATTGAAAGACGTTTTTTTAGAAAATTTCTTAAAAATACTTTTAGGCCGATTTTTCTCAAGCTCAAATATTAAAAATTTAAAAAATAGTCTAATAGTATTTACTCATTTATCAAATAATTTTTTCAATGACCCAAACAAAAATCTAAATTTTTAAAATGTAGTCGAAGAAATCCGAATTTTTTGACCTCCAATTCTTTTGACCACCAATTTTTTGTAAACAAAGGAAATGTTCAATTATTTTTATATCTCACTACTATACACTTAGGTGTACTAAAATTATTAAACAATTAAATCTTTTCTTTGTTTACCAAAAATTGGTGGTCAACAGAATAGGAGTTCAAACAAGTAAAAAAGTTAAATTCGGCCTTGCCGAATGTAGTGATACCCTCCATAATTTCAAAAAGATTATTGCAAAAAATTTTATTTAAAAGGAAAATTACTTTTGAAAAAAAAAAATTTTGAAAAAAAAATTCCGCGAAAAAAAATATTGGTAAAAAAATCCGCGATTTTTTTATTTTTTTGTCAAAAAATATGTTCGTACTTGTGTAAATATCATTTGGTGTTCAATTATGTTCACATATGTCATCCAGAAGCCGAAGTAAAGCATTTTGTATTTTTAGGTTATGTTGAATGTACTGAAATTTTTGAGGTGTGCTTACATTTTCGTTCATAACTTTTGAACCGCTGAACCGATATTGCTCAAATACAATACCTAACTTCTCGGGAGAACTTTCAATAAATATGTTAAGTTTCAGTCATCTCTGTGCAATATTTTGTCCGCGACAGCATTTTCCACAGACAGACAGACGGACATTGCTAGAATGTCTTAAAATCGATCGGGCATCATGAATATATACACTTTATGGGGTCCCAGATCGATATTTCGATGAGTTACAAACAGAATGACAAACTTATATATACACTCTTTCACTAAGTGGAGGGTATAAAAATTCGTATTTCTTCTACTGTGTTTTAAAAGTTTTGGTTTTTGTTTGGGTGGTTGGAAAAATTTTTTAATAAACGAATATTAACTACTGGACTATTTTTTAAATTTTTTATGTTTGTGCTTTGAGAAAATCGACCTAGAAATATTTTTAAGAAATTTTCTAAAAAAGGTCTTTCAATAATTTCAATTTCTATTTCGACCCTGGTATAGAGATGCAAAACTATCGATAGTCGTCCCATTCAATATTTTCGATAGTTTTTTTTTAAACTATCGATACTATTGATAGTATCGGATATTTTAAAGAATTGTAAGATTTAGTGTAAAATTATTTTTTTTTTTCCATTGCAACTTGGTACTTCTGAACACACAAATGTCAGTTTTTGCCGTTCACAGCCATTCCAGTCTATTTTAAATCAATTCGGCGATCTTCCACCATGCCGTGCTTGTTCGGTTCGGACCTTAAATTTCGCAATAACATTAACAAGAGATTACTATCATTGCTTCAATACTTTAAAAAGTAGAATTATTCCAAAAGTATATAAAGATTTTAAAAACTGTTCACTTTTTGATAAATTTTTCAGCAAGTGACAATCTGTTTGAAGCTAATGTTTTTTCGGCGATAGTATCGCTATCGGGTAAAAACTATCGATAGACCTTATAAAATAAAACTATCGATACTATCGATAGTACCATCGATAGTTTTGCAGCTCTACCCTGGTAGCACATTTAATATTTAGACAATTTGAACGTCATTAAGCTTTAACTAAAGCTTGATTAATTACATACACAGAGGGCCAATTCTGTTTCTGTGATAAATTTATCACTGAAAAAATAATGTCACTTTGCCTATTAGTTTTCAATGAAGTAAACTGACATATTTTTTCATTCATACATTTTTCACAGAACCAGAATCGACCCCCTGGACTTTTTACAAAAATACTTATTTGATAATAATTAGGTCAATTTTGCTTAACTTTGTCTTGAATGGATTGCTAATATCTTTCACACGAAATAAGCTGCGAGCCACCGTATATAAAATGTTCATATAGTTTCTTTTGAAGAAATGGGAAAAATCCTCAAAAAACGAAAAAAATCACGTTTTTCCACCTCCCCTTTGACCCGTTAAATGTGAGATTGGGCAGCTAAAAAAACAAGTAACTCTTATTTTGCTCCCCTCTTTTCTATATGCAAGTTTCAAGACAACCGGTGGGTGCCCTGTGAAAGACCTTCCTTGTTAGTAAAAGAGGGTATATATAAGTTTGTCATTCCGTTTGTAACTCATCGAAACTCATAGTAGTATTATTGATCTGTGATCGATTGTCTGTCCTTCTGTTGAAGTGGTGATCACGGCCAACGTATTAAATATATAAGACTGAGACTAAGCGTATTTAAGCAGTTGGGCGAAATCGGTTTAGTGGTTCAAAAGTTATGAACGAAAATGTAGGAACACCTAGAAAACTTTGGTATATTCCACATGACCTAAAAATACAAAACGCTTTAAATTGGCTGCTGGTTAGCATATGTGAACAGAATAAGACACAGAATGGTACAAACCTATTTAAAAAAAAAAATCGCGGAATTTTTTTCACCAAAAAAATTTTTCCACGTAATTTTTTTTTTAAGATTTTTTTGAAAATTTTTTTTTTTTCATTTTGGAGGGTATCATTGCATTCGGTAAGTTCGAATTTAACTTTTTTTTACTTGTTTATAATTAAAGTTGCCACGTCCACGATAACTTTGACCATTTTTGATATATAACTTTGAAATTTAATGCCAGCCTAAAAGTAGGTAGTCAAAACTGAATTTGATTAACCCTTAAAGTAGGCAATAAAAAATTGTTATCTGAACGCAATAAAGTATGCATTATAAATTTGAATTAATTTAATCTTAAAACTAGACAATACATAATTGAAATAATTCAATTTGTTACTATACAACAAGCTTTCTAAAATCCTCTACAACAGTTTAAATTCAACTTTAAAAAAATTATTCTACTTCCTTTCAACCCAAAATACTTTATTCACTGTAATATTAAATTAATTATACATTGCTACATAGTTTATATATAACTTAATTTGAAAACATCATAAGCATCATCAGCAGGTGTTTCCATTATGCATGTTGTCTTCAGCTCTTAACATTTCATTAAAGTATAACATTCTACAATGTACATTCTAGATTAGGCAAATTATTAGTCTAAATACATTATGTATCCTTAATACTTATGTATATGAAAATGAACATGTTGCACGCTAGTTTCCTGAAACAATATTTAATTATTATGTATCATATTTTCAAGGTGGGGGGAAGAGGACAGTGTTGCATAGAAACATAATTTATAACCTGTAACCAAATTTTGCCACACACACAAATACAGAAGCAGTCTGCTATTTTAGAATACACAAAGAGAAATGTTTCGTAATCAAATAATAAATAATTATGCAAAATTTTTGAAGATGATCTACTTTTTTGTTAGGTGAACTACAAATGAACTGAATGAAGACACTTGTAATGTTTGTGGCCACCATAGAAAATTTATTTTGTTTAATTTAGTTGTTGAAGTTTCTCTCAGTGTAGATTTTTTTTTTATTCCCGAAAAATTAAGTTTTCTAACACTATAAACATCTTCTAATAGAAAAATGTTTTAAATGTTTTATAGAATTTCAAAAATTCTATTACAAAATCAATTTTTTTTTTTAAATTTTACAATGAGTAAAATTTTTTTTCCTCCGTTCCAATTTTGCCCGCTAACGAACTTAACCTGCGAGAGACTATAATACATATCAGTGTCAATTTTCACATCTCTAACTCTTGTTGTTTAAGCATTATTGTGATTTTTTTTTTTTTTTCAAATGCGATGCTTTTTTAATCTTTCATCACCATAAATTTAGGTTACACAACATTTTTCAGATTTGCCATAGCAATTTCTATAACTTTGAAAATTTATTTGGTATTTCTAGTGTTAATTCCCATAAATCAACCACACGTTAAATATTTTGGCCACTTTTTACCCACACATTATGTGTGATATGCATTAAGGAACTTGGTAATCAACAATATAAACGTGTTCTTACTATAGAAATAAATCATTGTTTCAATTTTGGTATTTGTCTGTAGAAAATAATTTAGAAATCTCAGGTGTTAAAGATGAAAAAGCAAATAAGTTTAAATTTTTAATATAAATTTAAAAAAAAAGGTAAATTTTACTTTCGCGGAACCCTGAAACGCTTCACAACGCCCAAATCATTTGAAGTTCTCTAAAAAAACTGTTATTTTTGCAACGTTTAAAAAAGAGTTATAAAAATTTTGACTAAAAAAATTTTATTTTGATTAAAAAGCTTTTTTATACCCTCCACTTAGTGATAGAGGGCAGGCGCGGATCCAGGGGGGGGAGAATGGGATTTCTCCCCCCCAAAATGATTTCGAAAGGAAAAAAAGAAAGAAAAAAGAAAGGAAGAAAAAAAAGAAAAAAAAGAAAAGGAAAAAAGAAAGCACATGTAGCCTTAGGATAAAATGTTTCAGAATTAAAGAAATTGCATATTTTTTTTTTTTTTTATATATTTCTTTATTGAATACTGCAACTAGTTTTATAAAAAAACAAGTGAGAGTGTTACATTCGGCTGTGACGAATCTTTTATACCCTCCAAAATGTAAAAAACAATATAAAAAAAAATCCAGGGGCGTCATTTTTTTTTTTTTTTGGGCGGGGGGTTGGTGGGAGACGTTAGGGGGCACCTTCCCCTTGCGATTTTGAACTTCTTCTGAGATAAAAATGTTGCATTTGCTTAGCAAAAGTACAAAAAACCCTGCAAAAAATACTGTTTTTCTTGGGTTGGTTTAGTTCTCCAAGGGGGAACTTTTTCCCCCTTGGTCCGATTTTGCCCATTTCCGAACTTAACCTGCCTAGGAATATAAGACATATTCGTGCCAAACTTCGGAAGTCTAGCTCTTTTATTTTGGACTGTATCGTGTCCTCTACAGACGGACAGACGGACAGATGGACAGACGGACAGACGGACGGACGGACGGACGGACGGACATCGCTAGAATGTCTTAGAATCGATCACTGATCAATAAAATATATACTTTATGGGGTCCTAGACCAATATTTCGATGCGTTACACACGGAATGACAAAGTGAGTATACCCCCATACTGTGGTTGGAGGGTATAAAAAACTAACAAGCAATTTATTTCATGTACATATAAGTATATTTTGTTTATTTATTGTTCATTGGATTGTTGGGTAAGCTGCATTTAAGCAGCTTGTGTCGTCATTACAAGGTCGGAGGGCTTTCTTCGTTTGAGTCTACGCTCCATACCAGTTGTGTTAGCAAGAGATGATGCTTCAGAATTGACATGTCTCTGAAGACGTTCGAAGTGTTTAGTAGCAATTTTTTGAAGTTCAACGTTTACCATTTCCACTCCTAGATCACGGTGGAGATCAGCGTTGCGGATATACCAAGGTGCGTCGACGATACATCTCAGTACTTTATTTTGAAATGTTTGAATAATGTTTAAATTGGTTTTGCTTGTGCAGCCCCACAATTGGGCACCATACGTCCATATCGGCTTTAACATTTGATTGTAAATTAAAAGTTTGTTTTGGATAGAAACTGGCGATTTTCTTCCAATTAACCATTTTAATTTTCCCCATTTGAGCTGTAGTTCTAAGTTTTTAATTTTAACGTGTTCCTTCCATCGTAACTTTGCATCCAACGTCAAGCCTAGATATTTCGCTTTATTAGAATGTGGTACTTGTAAATTGTTTATTTGTAAAGGAACATATGACACATCCTTATTCGTGAAATCAATATGTATCGATTTGGAAGTATTTGACTTTAGGTTCCATTGTTTTGTCCAATTTATCACTTGATCGAGTGCAAATTGCAAGTTTCGATTTGAGTCGTGTTCGTCGGAGGCTACTGAAAGTATGGCGGTGTCATCAGCGAATGTTGCAATTGTAGTATTTTCTGTTACAGGTACGTCACATGTATAAAGCAAGTATAGTATGGGCCCTAAGATGCTTCCTTGTGATACGCCTGCCCTAATTTCTTTTAAATCTGTATAGGCATCCTCCAGTTTTACGCGGAAGTATCTGCCTTCAATATACGATTTTATCAGGTTACAATAACTTCTAGGTAGTTGTGTTGAAAGTTTTAAGAGTAGACCTGTGTGGCAAACCTTATCAAATGCCTGGGAAATATCAAGGAAAACTGCAGAACATATCTTTTTTTCTTCTAGGGCTTTTTCAATAATGTTTGTAATACGATGAACCTGGTCAATAGTACAATGTTCATTTCTAAAACCAAATTGATGTTTTGGGATTGTGCAGTTTCTTTCAATAATTACTTTAATTTTTTTTAAAATTATTTTTTCGTATAATTTAGAGATTACTGGCAAAAGTGAAATAGGTCTATAGGACTTAACTTCATGTAATTCTTTTCCAGGTTTTGGGACCATAATTACTTCTGCTACTTTCCATAGCGATGGTACATACTGTAGCCTTATTGACGCGTTGAAAAGTTTTGTTAAGTTCTGAATAATATTGATTGGAAGCATTCTCAAAACTTCAGTAGTAATTAAATCAAAACCCGGACATTTTTTTGTTTTAAGATTTGTTTGTATTTGTTCAGAAACCTCAGCTGGAGTTACTTCTGGAATGACCTCATCATTGCTTCCAGTATATAACAAGTGTGATTCGTTTGGAAGATTATTATTGTTATCCTGAGAGAAAACAGTGGCAAGATAATCAGAAAAAAGATTAGCTTTTTGAATATCTGTTTTTGCCCACTGCCCACTGGGAGTTCGAATGGGTGGTTTTTGAGCTGTTGACCTTTTTAAATGTTTTGTTGATTTCCAGAGCGAATATTCTGAGCATTTTTGGTTATTCAGCCCTTTTAGGTGATTATTAAAATACTCGGTTTTGAAAGCCTTTATTTCGTTACTCAAATCTTTGTTCATTCTATTTCAACGCATTTTATCAAATGGAGATCTACTCTGTTGCCACTTTTTACGAAGTTTGCGTTTTTCGGAGATCATATCTCTTATATTAGGTGGATACCGAGTCACATAACTAAAACTTTTCGGATTCGGAGTGCTTTCCCAAGCTGCAGATTGTATTATTTTGGTAATAGTTTCTACGTCGTTCTCCAGGTCTTCTGTTGTTGTTGGATCGTTAATCTGTTGATGATTGTTTTGGAGGATTGATTTGAAATATTGCCAATCAGTATGTTTGTTTGTTAAGAATGGTGGTGACTCTTTTTCGACAGCTTTTTCATACAATGTTAGAAAAACAGGAGAATGGTCGGAGTTTAAATCAAAACCATTTTCCAGCTTTATTGAAGAAGTTGCTATTTTGTTAGAGAAGAAATTGCATATGAAAAACTTAGATGGCAATAGAGTCGTAGACATTTTCTAACCGAATAACTTTCCTTATTATTTCCGATGGTAAAAGCATTATTTTTTACAGAAAAATGTTTCAAAATTTCAGACTTTACCTTTAGAAAATATTTTTATATTTATTTGACTTCGAATGTAAGATTTTTTTAATTAAAAATTGATCTCAAATTTTATAAAAAATTTCGTATAACATTTCAAAAAAAAAAGATCCCTCAGCACCTGAGATTTTTTTCTTAGAAAAAAATTTTCAGAATCAGCCAACAATTTTTCTGCAAAAAAAATCTCAGAATCAGATAACATTTCTACAAGAAAAACGTTTCAGAATTTAAGAATGAGAAGTTCTCTATTTGAGAAATCTTTTAAATATGCGAATTTTTCTATAGGAAAGTTTGTCAAGATCTATTAATTTTTTATAGAAAACTATATCAGAAACTGAGATTTTGTTTTGTATGAAAAATCATTTAGAATTAGAAAATTTTTTCTGTTGGAAGATTCTAAGAATTTGTCTATAGGAAATGTGTCTCTGAATATGTAAATATTTCTTTTGAAAAAGTGTCTTATAATAATTTTTCTATATGAAAAATATTTCAAAATCTAAAAAATTTACAACAGTAGATGGCATTAAAACCGTAAAATTTTCTTTCGAAAAATGCTACAAAAATTTAGGATTTAAGTTTTAGAAAAGTGTATCAAAATTTCTTCATAAAATGTTTTAGAACTGGTGATTTTTGGGTATCTGATAATTTTCTTTTACGAAATATGATCTAAGAATATTTTAAAACGAAAAAGTTCGTAAAATCTGAGAATTACTTTAAAATATGAGCGTTATTTCAGTGATTTTTTATAAGAAAATTACATTAGAAATTTTTTATATAAATAATGTCTCCGAATTTCAGATTATAGAAAAAAGTTTAATAATCGGAGACATTTTCTATAAGAAATTTTGAATCGGAGAGTTTTTCTACAGAAAATACGATCTGAGAATTTAAGAACTTTTTTATATCAAAGTTTTAGAATCTGAACATTTTTTTAAAGGCAAATGCTACTATTTTAGAAAAGGGTTATTTTTCCATATGAAAACTTTTTTCGAATCTAAAAGTTTTTCGGTAGTAAAAATGTCTCAACATCTAAGAAATTTTGTAAAAGAAACATTTAAAAAAACTAATAACCTGTTATTTTTTTTTTGTTTTCGAAATATTTCAGTTTTTTATATAGAAGTTTATGGCTATGACTTAGTATGAATCCGTTTATTTGACTATAAACGGTCTTGCTTAGGAAGAAAATTGGTCCGTCAGGATGCCCTCGTGAAAAATATTGAGTAATAAAAGTTCCCCCAAATTCAAAATGTTGAATTCGCGCCTTATTTAAAACTATAGTTTTAAGTTGATTTTTTATTTTCATTTCTAATTCAATATTAAAAAAATTAACGAAAATTCATACAACATTCCCCCCCCCCCCCCGCTCCCAACCAAACTTTTTTGCCTTCCGATTGCATAAAATTTTTTTGGTAAAAAAATCTCCCCCCCCCCAAATGAAATTCCTAGATCCGCGCCTGTAGAGGGTATATATAAGTTTGTCATTCCGTTTGTAACTCATCGAAGCATCGGTCTGTAACCCCATAAAGTATATATATTATTGATCAGTGATCTATTCTAAGACATTCTAGCGATGTCCGTCTGTCCGTCTGTGGAAATGGTGATCACGCCCAAATTAGTAAACATATATGACTGAGACTTAGCAAATTTACTTGTTGCTGTCCTAGGTAGTTTGGTGTTGCATTTGAGTGAAATCGGTTAAGCGGTTCAAAAGTTATGAACTAAAATGTAAGAACACCTCGAAGATTTCTCCATAACCTAAAAATACAAAATGCTATAAATTGGCTGCTGGTTGGCATAGTGAACAGAATTGTACACAGAATTGAATTTTTACAAGTACAAACCAATTTTTTTACAAAAAGAAACAAATTCGCGGATTTTTTTTTCACCAAAAATTTTTTCCGCGTATTTTTTTTTTCCCAAAAAAAATTTTTTTTGCATATAATATTTTATTATATTCGGCAAAGCCGAATTTAACTTTTTTTACTTGTTTTTGTTATTTTTGTAAAATTTTTTTTTTGAGTGTACAATTTTTTTTGAGTGTAAAATTTTGTTGGAGTTTAATTTTTTTTGAGTGTAAACAACTTTTTTGTTTGTTAAATATTTTTGTGGCATATTTCGTTCAAAGCGTGTGTGGCGTGTTTTTCAACATGAGAATTCGCGAAAAACTTAATCTAAGTTTCCTAATTTTGCTTTTAACTTTTGAATCCCTTTACTGATTTTGCTGAAATTTAAAACCTACCTGACAAGGAAAATTAGAAATATATATGCTAAGTCCCAGTAGTATGAGAGATGTCTTTCGACAGTAAGCGTGATTTCTGCAGACATACAGGCGAATAAACATTGCTTGATCGTCTTAAAATTTATCGAATATCATAACTAGGGATGAGATTTTCATGCACTAAAAAATCTAAAATATGCGCATAAAATGCGAGAGGTAAAGAAAACATAGTTTTATATACCGATATGTTGCAAGAACAGGACCAAGCTGGGAATCTTTAACCGTCTCTAAAATAAAATTTCGATGTGATCTTGCAAAATTCCGACACACGTGTATCCATTTTGTCTCCTCTACCAGAATCAATCGTCGGAACCCCGTAAT
The DNA here is from genome assembly GCA_963921195.1 of Pegoplata infirma. Lineage (NCBI taxonomy): Eukaryota > Metazoa > Arthropoda > Insecta > Diptera > Anthomyiidae > Pegoplata > Pegoplata infirma. The sequence continues at coordinate 14,051 of CAWUER010000205.1, forward strand.
TTTGGAAAAAGTTTGAAGTGTAATTAGTCCATATCGCTTTTAGACTATCGACATAAAACAATCATTTGCATGGAAATCATATCTCTACCCAAAACTTTTTTATCGATTTTGAAAATATTTAAAACTTTTCTGACGGAGAAAACAACAGAGAATTGAACGTTTTAATTGGGTTCCTCTATCTTTTGATAATTTTGGGGGTCATTAAGATTAAAAAAACTTTTAAAATCTGAATTAAAAAAAAAAAGCTTAAAAGCTTAATTTTCTAATAACAACAAAAATTTCATTAATCAGTTATTTTAATATTGATAAAATAGAAAACAATATCAGTCGTAAAAATCCTAAATCGTGCTTTTTTGGAAACTTAAAAAAAGCTTTGGTTGAGTGTAAAAAAAAAAATTAAAAATTTTATATTCTTAAATAACATTAGCAAATCGTTAATTGTAAATTTAATTAAATTTTTAAAACCTATTACAAGAAAAGGAATGTTATCAAAATCTGACAAAAGCTTAAAGCTTTTTCTTTATACACATATGTATAAAGCTTAAATTTAAAACCACATCATAAATGTATTGTGTTGAAAGTTTTTAAAAACTTTTTTAAACAAACTTAAGCCTTTTGGGTCGAACCTGAATCAAATTGCGTCGCGCAAGACGTAAAAAAAAAACAAAAACAAACACACCAAATTTTAAATTTTTACGTCCGTTTGATTTAGGTACGTCACATTTAAATATTAGAAACGAAAAATTATTGGGCGTTACGCCTTACGCGACGCAATTTGATTCAGGTTGGACGCTTTAAAATTTTTTTCTAAATACAAATAAATTTTTTAACTAATGTAGCCTCTGTGTCTTCTGTGTATTAAAATTTGTTTCTTATTGTTAGTAAGTGTGTTTATTTATTAATCTGTTGTACATTACTAATGTAGTGTATAACGATAATTTAAAAGCCACTACATTGTATTTTCACTGTTTTTAAAAAGTTTTTTTATTAGAACTTAAACATGCAACACAAGGCATTTAGTTGGAAATTTGGAGTATAATGTACCACCACAAGAACATAAACAAAATGGTTGTAGTTAGAAAGTGCATTTAACGCCTTAGGTTTTTAAGTATATACAAACAAATACAAATATATTTATTGACATAAGGGAGAAACTTAAGCGTTTGGAGTTATAAAAAGGTGATAATTAGAATACGGATTTTTAAGAAGTAAAATATAATCAAGGAAAACATGACATTGTTTCATTCAAAGCTTGACGACAATAACAAAACTAAGACATATATTTCAAATGCTATAATGTTTTAAAAAGCTTTTATTGAAAAGGTTTTTTTGAAGAGCTTTTATTGGAAAGCTTTTTTCTGAAAAGCTTTTTTTATTACTTTTATTGAAACAATTTTTCCAATACCTTACAAAAAAGTTTTTCAACAAATATAAAGGAAAAGCTTTTTAGAAAAAGCTTTTCAATAAAAGTTTTTTTTATTATTTTTAATATCATAGCATTTGAAATATATGTAATAGTTTTGTTATTGTTGTAAAGCTTTGAAATAAACAATGTGCTTTTATATTTCAAAAACTATGACAAATATTTAAAATGCTATGACAAATATTTCAACAAAGCTTAATTTGAAAATCTTTTTCCATTTCTTTTAACACACAGCTTGTATGGATAAGCTTTTTCCATTATTTTTAACGCACAATTTTGATTTTTTTAAATTACAATCTTGTCTCCTTCAAGCTTAAATTCAATATTATGACTATATTTTTTATTGTGTAATTGTAAGCTCTTGTTTTAATATCATAGCATTTGAAATATATGTCATAGTTTTGTTATTGTCGTAAAGCTTTAAAATAAAAAATGTGCTTTGATATTTTAAAAACAAAAACTAAGACAATTATTTAAAATGCTATGAAATATATTTCAAAAAAGCTTTTATGGAAAAGCTTTTTTCATTACTTTTAACACACAAATTGTGTGATATTAAAAAAAAAAAGATTTTATTAAAAAGCATTTTCCATAACTTTTACCACAATTTTGAATTGGTTAAATTACAATTGTGTCTACTTAAAGCTTGAATACAATATAGTTTATATTGTGTCATATTGCGTTGGCATATGTAGGTGAGCTTTTAGCTTTTAATGTAGCATGTATTCCACCATTAACCCATTGCTATAATAGAAAAAACTTTTTTTTTGTTAAAATAAGTGTCATTCTATCCATTCATTACCATTCCCACATGCATTTCAAAACTATTATACTAGTTAAATACAAACGTATTCCACATTTATATAACCAACATTGTCAACATATTGTCAAATATAATGTCTTCTTCTTATTATTCTATATGTATTTAATTTTTTTTTATAACATTTAAACATAAACATACACATAATAATAAATATAAAGAGTGGAAAAGAATCTTATGGCAATTTTCACTCTAACAAAGTTGTGCTTATATTGCAATTTGTTTATGTACTTAAAACACTATGTACCATGAATAGCAGGAATTTTTAAATTGTCAATGAAATTTTAATCTACGCTTTAAAATTTTTTTAAGGAAAGTCAAAAAATTTGTTTTCCTTGACTTTTTAATTGAGCCAGAGCCAAACTTTCATTTGAACTTAATTTGAGGCAAACCGTTTTTTTAAGCACGTGGCACCCTGTATTCGGAGCTTGGGATTTTGGAAAGATTTTTTTTCCCAAAACAAATTGGGATTTTTGAAAGCCATTGGACGACATTCAACTCTCCATACTTTCCCTTAATTTTTTTTTATACCCTCCACTCCAAACTCAAAATAATTCTACTGTAGGCGTGTTTTTTCTAGTTTTTTATATATAACTATAACTACTAGTAAAAAAACCGTATCACTACTTATCACAAAAATTTTGGCAACACTTTTAATTTCTAAAATGTACTTGGTATCACTTCATTTTAATGTATAAATATTTCTTTTTATTGAATTTATAAAATTAATAAAATTATTGTAAAAGTTTTCTATTTTTTTTGTTACGAATTTAAAATAATCAAACTAATTTTTGGAATTTTATTTATTTATTTTTTTGACTTTTCGACATAAAGAACAGTGTTGGTAATTGACAAAACCGAAAATTTCAAGATTTGGCACCACTTTTTATAAATACTTAACTTTTTAGAATATATAAATATCCCTGCTTACCAAGTGTATATCTACTTAAATTTGTATGGAAAGTTTATAACAAACTCAAAAAAAACACGCCTTGTAAAAGTAATAGTAAATGATTTGGTACCAAAATCTACTAAAAATATACTAATTAACAGTAGTACAGTAGTTTTTTTAGTATCTTCAAAGTACTAAAATTAGTAATTTTTACTGGTTTTGAATAATATTAGTAACAAATTTTGGTATTGATTACCAACGCCTGCACTAGATCATTTGATCATTGGACTAAAAAATTAGTTCATTAGTTAAATTTTTAGTATTAAATACCCACGTTTTTTTGAGTGTAGTGATAGAGGGTATATATAAGTTTGTCATTCCGTTTGTAACACCTCGAAATATTGGTCTAGGACCCCATAAAGTATATATATATCATGATCCTCGATCGATTTTAAGACGATCTGGCGATGTCCGTCCGTCTGTCTGTCTGTCGGTTGAAACCACGCTAACTTTTGAAAGACTTTACGCATGCTCCCCAAGTTTGGCACATATGTTTGGCATTTACCTGGTCAGATTGATATTGCAATCCAGTGAAATCGGTCTTGTGGTTCAAAAGTTATGAGCAAAAGACTGAATTTCGGCAAGGGTTTTTCGTGAATTTACGAGATAAAAAACACGCTAACTTTTGAAAGGCAATTCTGAGAATGCAGAAGTTCTGCCTAGTTCGGCCTAGTTCGTATTGAATTCCGGCCTAGTTCGTATTGAATTTCAGTCAAATCAGTCCGGTGGGTTAAAAGTTATTAGTAGGGATGAGATTACCATGCAAATGCATGTTTTTTGTCGATAGTCTAAAAACGATTTGAATTCTGATGATCAATTTTAGTAAACTTTGATCTTATGATTCCAAATCTGTTCTCCAAATTTTCCCATCACGTCCAGATTTTTAGTTATTCACGGTTGAAAATGCAAAAAATGTCCACAGCCATTCAGTGAAATACAAATCTGGTATAAAGCGCAAAAGTATAATTTGTCTATGGTATCCAACATAAAACACAATTTTTTCAAATTATTACGTTTGGTTGGGCTTTACTTGCGTTTTAAAATGAAACTGTTAAAATTACCATTTTTGTAAAATTTACCTTAGTTTTTTGATATTTTTCAAAGAAAAACTCCAAAAAAATAAACATTTTACAAAATTAAGCTTTCTGTGTTATTTTTTGTATAAACTGGAAGATATCTTGAATGGGTTTAAAAGTCTTTAAGAAAGAATGAACTTTTGCCTAAATTTTGAGCCCATCGCAGTAAAGATTGATCATCTGGATTTTGTTTTAGAGCCTTTTAAAAATGGTGCTTTTTCTAATTTTTTGACAGTGTTTTTTTAAAATGCATGTTTGGCCAATAATAGTGCAACAACTTAAAATTTTTTTGATCATATTTTTGAGATCATAGTTCAATTCTACTCTCACGCTTTATACCAGATTTGTATTCCACCCAGCGGCTGCTGTGCAGGCTTTCAAAAAAGACAAAAATTGCGTTTTTTCGCATTTTCAACCGCCAATAATTAATATTCTACACGTGATGGAAAAATTTGGAACACGGATTTGGAATCAGCGAGTCAAAATCTATAAAAATTTTGTATCAAACTTCAAACCGGAGCCAATAACCTTCGATTTGTTGAGCGGTGTTATTGTTGACAATATGATTTATTATGAGTTTTACAACTTTTTTATTATTTAAATTCATTTTTTATATCTTCAACCGCACAATGGAGCGGCCAGATTAAAATTATATTCTTTAGTCACTGGTTCCAAGTGCAGAACTGTTTTTTTGTGACCTAAAGACATATTCGTGACAAAACTTTTCACTCTAGCTCTTTTTTTTAAGGCTGAATCGTGATTTCAACAGGCAGACGGACATCTCTAGATGTCTTAGAACCGATCAAGGATCAATAATATAAAAAAATCAAAATCATTTGGTGGGGGGGGGGGGGGGTTTATTTGTTGGTAGGAGACAACCTTCCTGGATCCAACTACAGGACTTTGAACTTCTTCTGACATAAAAAATGTTTCGTTTGCTAAGCAAAAGTATAAAAATGGCGTTTTTTCAGAGGTTGGTTTAGTTCTTACAGGGGGAACTTTTTCCTCCGTGGTCCGATTTTCCCATTTCCAAACTTAACCAGCCGATGACCATAACACATATGCGTGCCAAACTTCAGGAGTCTAGCTCTTTTATTTTGGACTGTATCGTGTCCTCCACAGACGGACGGACAGACAGACAGACGTATGGACGGACGGACAGACGGACGGACGGACGGACGGACGGACGGACGGACAGACAGACGGACATAGCTACAATGTCTTAGAATAGATCACTGATCAATAATATATATACATTATGGGGTCCCCGACCGATATTTCGACGTGTTACACACGGAATGACAAAGTGAATATACCCCCCATACTGTGGTTGGAGGGTATAATAAGAAATTTTGATAGCTAATCTGGAAAAATTCAGGAAATTATAGAAAAATTTTTTTTCAAACGCATATGATTTTCGATCACATTGTATTTGTAAATGCGTTGGGTTGTGCCTTGGTATTAAAATTATACAATTGTCAAATTAAATTGCAAAAAAACTTAAATATTGTGGAAAAATGTGAACAAGTGAAATCAAGGTTGGGTACCAAAACAACATCGGTATAAAAAAACGAAAATGGTATAGATTTAGAGGAATAGGGTATATATAAGGTTGTCATTCCATTTGTAACTCATCGAAATATCGGTCTGGGTCCCCATAAAGTGTAGTTTTGATCAGTGATCGATTCTAAGACATTATAGCAATGTTCGTCTGTCTGTTGCAGGCGCGGATCCAGAACGATTTCAAAAAAGAAAAAAGAAAGGAAAAAAAAAAGAAGAAAAGAAAGGAAAAAAAAAGAAAAAAAAAGAAAGGGTAAGGAAAAAAGGAAGGGAAAGGATCAAAGTTACAAAGAAAATGACCAGGATGTAAAAAAATCCTCAGGAGAGGTATGATTTACGTCAGCACACATAGCCTCTATCCTAAGAAAAAGTATTATCTAAAATATTTGTTATAGAAAAATGTCTCACAATCAGAATTCTATACTTTATATATAGAAAAATTATTGATACTTATTTGACTCTGAATGAAAGAATTTTTTGATTTAAAAATTACCTCAAATTTTAGGAAAAATGTCTAATAACTTTTCTATAGAAAAAAATACCTCAGCAGCTGAGAATTTTTTCTTAGGAAAACTGTTTCAGAATCTGCCAAAAAAATTTCTGCAAAAAAATTCACAGAATCGGACAACATTTCTACAAAAACCCTCTCAGAATTTGAGAAATATATTTCCGAATCTTAAATTTTTTTATGAACAATTTTTTAAGAATATGAGAATTTCTCTGTTCGAAAAATCTTTTAGAAACTGCGAATTTTAATATGTAAATTTTTCTCTTGTCCAATAATAGTTTTTCTAAATGAAAAATGTTTCAGAATCTAAGAAGTTGCTTTAGAAAACATTAGGTGGCATAAAAACGTAAAATTTTTCTATTGAAAAATGCTATACAATTCAAGATTTTGTTTTTAGAAAAGTGTCTCAAATTTTTTTTATAAAATGTTTTAGAACTGATACTTTTGTAGTATTTGACAATTTTCTCTTGCGAAATATGTTTCAGGATCTGAGAATTTTTGTATAGGAAAAATTTCTTAGAAGTAATTAAAAAAAAATATTTCATAGATTTTTTATAAGAAAATTTTATCAGAATTTGAAAAAAAAAATTATAGGAAGAATCTCTTAGAATCTTAGATTATTTCTATAAAATAAAGTTTAAAAATCTGAGACATTTTCTATAAAAAAACTTCGAGCTGAGAATTTTTATATCAAAGGGTTTTAAAATCTGAACATTTTTATATGTTAAAAATTGTTTTTTTTCTAAATGAAAAATATTTTAGAATCTAAGAACTTTTCTGTACTAAAAATGTTTCAACATCTGAGAAATTTTTTGAAGGAAACATGCATAAAAATCTTATTCTTATTAAAAAGTTTTTTCGGAATATTAAACTTTTAGTATGAAAATAAATTTTTTAAATATAGGAAAATTGTATGGGTCTATTCACAGTTGTGAGTGGATATGACTGTCATAAGCCAGTTTTTGTGACTGAAAATATCAATATTATTCTATACAAACCAACATACAACAAATTTCAAAAACTTTAGATTCAATTTTATAATCGTCTCGAAGGCAGGTCTTAAAATGTGTATAGAAAAATATTGATGTTATGACTGTTCAATCATAAAAATTGGTTTATGTCAGACATAGTCAGTCATAACTGTGAATAAGCCCGTTTACATGACTATCAACGGCCTTATTTATGAAGTAAATCGTAAAAAAATGTTGAGCAAAAAAGCTTCCCCTAAATCCAAAAGCTGGATTAACGCCTGATTTAAATACTGTAGCATTTTTCATTGAAAAATTCTTTAAGAAATAAACTTTATTTTTTGGTTTTCAACTTGTAACTCAATATTAAAAATATTACCAAAAATTCACACAACACACCCCCCCCCCCCTCCTTTCCAACCAAACATTATTTTTTTTTTATAAAAAAAATCTCCCCCCCCCCCCCAAATGAAATTCCTGGATCCGCGCCTGGTCTGTTGTAAGGGCGATCATGGCCAAAATATTAAACAGATATGACTAAAACTACACATATTTACTTGTAGTTGTCACAAGTAGTTTGGTATTGCATTTTATATCAGCGGTTTAAAAGTTATAAGCGAAAATGTAAGGACATATTGAAAATTTTAGTACACACAAAAAAAACTTTGTCAAATTACTCGGAAAAGTCTCGTAATACCATTTTACCAATATTTGGCAGTTTTCCTTGTTTTTTAAAATTTACATATTTTTTTGTAATTTTACAATTTTTTCGGTAATTTTACAAATTTCCAAGATAACTTTACAAAAAAAAATTTTACTAGATTTTTTTCACGAGAATTTCTTGTAATTATAATTGCGCCAAAAAACTGTAAATTTACAATTTTATTGGTAAAAAGCTTGTAAAATTACAAAATTATTGGTAAAAAGCTTGTAAAATTACTACACTAAGAAAATTATGTCATTAACTGTTTGTAGGTTATTGTAAAAAGTAATCAGTAAAGTTATTTTAAAAGGAAAATCATTAATTTTATAAAGGACTTCTTATTTTCTACTGTTTCTGTAGTTTAAAAAAAATAATTTACTGTATTAAAAACGAATTTTCTGTTACATTTAATTTCGACAGTAAAAAATTTCTTCTATAGTTTAACTGTTTTTCAATACAAAATAACTGAATATTAGCTAGATTTTTACTGTTTTGGTTAGTCATTAAATTAACATTTAAAATTGACTGTAATATGTTTTTATTTTAAATGATAAAATAAAATTTCATTTGTTTTAAGTGAATATTCACTGGAATTTACCTACATAATTTTTTGAGTGTAGGAATTATAAATAGGCGGTAGCAAAAAATCTAGTAAAGTTACGAAACCTCCTTGTAAATTTTATCGTGTCAAAAAATTTGTAAATTTACAATTTTATTGGTAAAAACCTTGTAAAATTACAAAATTATTGGTAAAAAGCTTGCAAAATTACTAGGAATTTTTGTCAAATAGGAGGTAACAAAAAAAAAAGTTAAAAACTTTTCTTGTCGTTTTACAAGTTTTTTTTGGGTGTACGTTCTACATAACCTAAAAATACATTATGCTTTATTTCAGCTGCTGATTGACATAAGTGAACAAACTTCGATAAACAAGTACAAACACATTTTTTTAGATTTTTTTTTCGCGAATATTTTTTACACCAAAATTTATTTTCCGCGGATTTTTTTTGTTGCTAATAATATTTTTGACATTGTGGAGGGTAGTTTTACATTTGGCAAAGCTCATGTTAACTTTTTTACTTGTTTTTTTTATTTTATTTGAAACGGCATTAAAGGGTTTAGGTTAAAAAAAGCTATTGCTACCCATCCTTGTGTGAAATGAAGTCATGTAATTGAATACAATATGTTTTTCCTCAAGTAATTCGTAAATAAAATATAATAGTTGTTTATATGATATCACTAGTTATGTAAGTAATATATACTTATGTGATAAATTTTTCCATTTCCTTTACGTGGGAGTCATGATTTTTAGAAAGAAAAACTATAAGGGTATTCACGTCAACAATTTTATTAAAGAAAAAGTGTACAATAGCAACATTGCAACTTTTTATTTGTGGCAACGATATTTTTTTTCAGTGAAACTTTTAAAATTTTGCACGAGATAAAATTTTATGAAGTGAATACCACTTATGTTTGCGTTATATTAAAGACAATTTATTTTTAAAATGAAGCTTTAAAATATAAAAAAAAAATAATTAATTAACTTCTATGTATTTGAGATGTCAATAAAGATGTCATTATGAATTGTTTATAGTCTTGGCTAAAACTTAAGGGATAAAAAGCTTTAAAATGGTTTTAAACTTTGGTAGTCTTATGGCTGTGAAGTGAACGTCAGTGCTAACTGTAATATATTAATAAGTATACAATTAAAATTTAATTGTAGTGCTTTAAAAAAGCTTTTATCACTTTTTGTTGAGAATACATTGTGTGAATAATACTTATACTTGAACAATATCAAAGAGAATTTATTTTATAAACAAGAAGTATTTGAAATATCGATAAAGCATTAGTTGTAAATATTTAAAAACTACGCTATGTAGTTTAAACTTAAGTGCTGACAAGCTCTTTAATGTTAGACTTATAGCCCGCCAATATTTAGACATATTGCCGGCGAATAAAGCTTTTGGTTCTTCTAGCAAACTTTTTTGAAAAAATATGTAATTAAAAATTGAAAACGAGTGTGAATTGTTATTATATGTATTTAGTTTTATAAAACCTTTAGTTTTGGTTTTTAACAATCTGTTTGAAAAGGCTTTAATTTTAAATTGATTAAAAGCTTTGAACGTGCTATAATCTCAATATTTGCTTAATTTGTATATTTTAGAAACTATGATTTTAATGGGGTTAAATGGGTAAACATTTTTACTTTGGTACTTGTTCTATATCCCTAATCATTCAGTGAAAAAAAATCTTATAAAAGTACTTTCTAGAAAATTTCGATTTTCAAACGTGTATTTTGTTACTTTTGCGATGTATTGACAAATGGGAATAAAAACAAGATTTTTGTAATGTAGAATCCTCTATAGAAAGAAAAAATCTTCAGTGGGGGACTTTGAGAGCAAATTCCCATCGCGATAAATATACCAAATGTTTCATTTATTTAGCAAAAATACAAAAAAAACATGCAAAAAAGTATATTTATTCAGAGGTTGGTTCAGTCTTTCAAGGGGGAACTTTTTTCCCCCTTGTCCGATTTTGCCCATTTCCGAACTTAATCTGCCTAGGACCATAAGACATATTCGTGCCAAATTTCAGGAGGATAGCTCATTTATTTTGGACTGCATCGTGCCATCTACAGAAAGACGGACGGACGGACGGACAGACATTCACAGAATGTTTTAGAAACGATCATGGATCAATAATATATATACTTTATGGGGTCCCCGACCGATATTTCGATGCGTTACAAATGGAATGACAAAGTGAGTATACCCCCATATGTGGTTGGAGGGTATAAATAGTAACTTTTAGAAACTACGATTTTAATGATTTAAATTGGCAAAAAATTTGTACTTTTGGTATATTTGCAAAAATGAAACTTTTATAAATTACAAATTTAATGGAGGAAAATCGCTAAAAATTTGAACTTTGGTACTTTTTTTATCTCCTGAAATAATGGTTCTAGAAACTTTAAATTTTAAATGTAAAACTCTCCAGTGAAAAAAATTTGAAAAAGTACTTTAAAGAAAATTTCGATTGTACAAAGTGCGGATACTTTGGGGTACTTTTTCGATGTACTTAAAATGGTCATAAAATCTGGATTTTTGGAATGTAGAAAAATTCTACATAAAATGCTTGCGATTCTTATCAAATTTTTAAAAATTTTTTGGCGTTTAATTTTTTTTTTTAAATTTTTTTATTAAAACTTTTTGTACTTTATATAAAAATGATTTTTTTTTTAAATTTTAATACCCTATTTAGATCTACTAACGCTGGGTTTGTGGAAATTCTGATTATAAAGTTAAAAAAGTGTACTTTTGGTACTTTTTATATTTCCTGAAATAATGGTTCTAGAAACCTGAAATTGAATGTAGAATCCTCATGCTCATGAAAAAAATACTTTTTTGAAAAAGGACTAAAATAATGTATGTAATTGGTACTTTTATCTTTTTCCTGAAAATGTCGATTACAATGTAGGACCCTTCAGAAAAAAAAACTTTTCGAAAAATTTACCTTTTATAAATTACAAATTTAATTGGATTAAATTGGCTAAAAATTTGTACTTGGTACTTTTTCCATATCCTGAAATAATGGTTCTTTCTAGAAACTTTTAAGTTGGAATGTAGGATAATCCAGTGAAAACAAAACATTCTGACAAATGTACTTTTTAAAAAATTTCGATTCAAAAAAGTGTACAAAAGTACTATTTTGTTCTACTGAAATAATTGTCATAAAACTAGATTTTTGGGATGGAGAACCCTATATCGTAACAAAACATATTTAAAATATACTTTTAGGAATTTCTAATAAAAAATTTGTGGAAACTTGTAATTTGGTACTTTTTCAAAGGAGCCAAAAAGAGGATACAAATGGTAAATTGCTACTTTTTATAACTATTGAACTAAAGACCCCAGGATCTCAAAAGTTTAATTGTAGGGTCCCCTAGCTGAATTATTACCCAAACAAGAACATATTTTGAGCTTTAATATTTGAAGAAAAAAAGGTACCTATACAATTGGTAAAAGTTGGGAAAATTGGTCTTTACATATTTTTTTATTTCTTTAACGCATATTGTACGGAAAGGAATGAAACTTACATGGAATGAGATGTAACTGGAAACAAAATGGACTAGAACAGGGAACAGAATGGAATATAGCAGGAAATAAAGTGGAATAATAGTTGTTTTTTCCAAATTTTTTACTCAAAATATTTTTTACTCAATTTTATACGTTTCTGGTCTCGAAAATGTTTAAGAACATGTTTCACCAAAACAAACATAATTCCGAGCTAAACGGCGTTATTCTAAATTTATTGTTTAAATAATTCTTTACAGTTTTTGTAAAGGATTTATGCGCACATAATTCAATGGATAAGGATTCCGTTGTGGATAATTTCAGATCATTTCAGAATCCAATTCTGATCATTTTATATAACTGGTAACGAAGTACCGGTGGGCATGCTAGTTTATCATAAAAGTAACTGACACTTTCCGCAATCTCTATTTTTAGTTAAAAAAATTTGTTTTTGAAATGTTTCTTATTTTTCTTATTTTTAGCATTTTTTTTTTATTCTTGTCATTTTGTTTAATGTTTATTGGTATCAAATTCTTCGTGGTTTTAAGTGAAAATAGTACTTGTGTAAAGAAGAGCAAATAAAAAAATCGTGATTAAGTATCAAATAATATTTATTTATCAATAAACGATAAAAAAATTGCATCTACAGTTTCAGTTATTGAAAATAATTGTCTTAAAGTATGCTTTAAACTAATTTTGTTTACTGATTGCTAAAAGTATGCAATGGAATTAAAAATAAAATTCATATAATGGTATTAGTTTTTGTTCTATATTTGCAGAAAATAAAAATCAATTTGAAGTTTATGGTAAATATAATTTTGCAAATGTAAAAATATTACAGTTTTAATTGCTAGAATTTACAACATTAGTAAATCAAGGATTTGGTTAATACAAAAAGTGAAGTAATTAATTACACTGTGCTCGAATTTGACACTTTTTTAATAACCTGGGCACCCTACTGGTAAATTTTATTCGACAACGCTGAATTCAATATTGCTAGCCATTTTTCGAAGTAAGCGCTCGATTCGCGATTTACAATTTGTAGGCTCAAGTATAATAAAAACGATATTTTTAGACTTTTGCTATAATTTTTAAATTGCAACCTATTTAAATCTGTTGAATTAACACAATAAACCACGATACTTTAAATGTCGCCGAAAATTTTTTTCGCTTAAAATTTTTTTTCGCGTAATTTTTTTATGCGATTATCTGCAAAAAAATTTAAAGAAACAGCATTTTGTTTCGTGTCGTTCTATTCCATTTCTTGTTCCGTTTAATTTCGTTCTATCTGGGTTTCATTTCTTACTATCGCAACCGCCAAAGTATCTTAATGGATATAAAAAATGCCAGTGTAAAAAAAAATATGAAAAAAAAATTTTGATAAAAAAAATAAAATATTATAAACTACTTTAAAAAAAAAAAAAAACTTTTTGGAAAAAAAATTCCGCGAAAAAAAAATTTTGTAAAAAAAAAATCCGCGATTTTTTTACTTTTTTGTCAAAAATATATTCGTACTTGTTTAACCCTAGGAGGTTCAACCAGGTCTGAGCAGACCTTTTGCGTAATAAACTGTGTATAAATCTATTGTTTTTCGTTTTAGAGACGAATCCGTTTATGACTTCCTAGAAGCGGGTCTTGAGAACAAACTTAGCTCAACATCAGACTGCTTATATGTTTCTATAAGGTTTTATTCGTGTTTAGAAAAAAATAGTCATAAACGTACAAACTATATCTGTGCAGACCTATGAATTTGAAATAATGGTAAGGCATGTTATTGAAATTAGTTTTGTCTTTTGTGCTCGTAAAATGTGTAAGGGGACAGTACAAACACATTGACATTCAATTTTATGAAATTCGCGTACGTTTTCACTTACTTGGCTAGGTTCAAATTTTGGTCCAAAATCAAACAAAAATATAGGTCTGCGCAGACATAGTTTTCATGTTTGCCAAGGTCTAGTCAGACCTAAAAGTTATTTGAATGGTGTGGCATGCGATTGAACTTTTTATTGAGTTTTTTGTGCTAAAAATGTGTATGCAGAACGTACAAACATATTTACACAGACTTTTAGGATTTCTGCTTATGTAAACCCCTACAAATCACAATAGGTCTGCGCAGACCTAGTTGTTACGTTTGTGACTATTTTTTCCCTGATCATCCTAGGGTTAAATACCATTTGGTGTTCAATTATGTTTACATATGTCAACCAGCAACCGAATTAATGCATTTTGTATTTTTAGGTTATGTTGAATGTACTAAAATTTTTGAGGTGTCCTTACATTTTCGTTCATAAATTTTGAACCGCTGAACCGATATCGCTCAAATGTAAAACCAAACTTCTCGGAAGAACTTCCAACAAATATGTTAAGTTTCAGTCATCTCCGTGAAATATTTTGGCCGTGATCACCATTTCCACAGACAGACAGACAGGCAGACATACGGACATCGCTAGAATATCTTAAAACCGATCGGGGATTATGAATATATAAATTGCATCTCAAATATGTGTTTAAAAATTCATTCTTATGCTTTTTGCACTAAAGAAATGCAAGTTTATCATAATTTAAATTTTTTTTATTCTACGCTAATAAAAACGACATTTTCTAATTCATAGGGTCCAAATGCCCATTTCCGAACTAAACTTGCCTAGGACCATAAGACATATTCGGGCCAAACTTGAGGAGTCTATCTCTTTTATTTTGGACTGTCCATAAGTTAACTACAGACGAACGGACGGACATCGCTAGAATGTCTTAGAATCGATCACTGATCAATAATATATATACTTTATGGGGTCCCCAACCAATATTTCGATGCGTTACACACGGAATGACAAAGTGAGTATACCCCCATACTGTAGTTGGAGGGTACAAAATCATTTTCGATGCAAAAAATTTTGATAAAAAAAAAAATCACGAAAAAATGTTGATGAAAAAAAAAATTATAAAAATACTTTGGGGGAAAAAATTTTGATGAAAAAATAAAAATTTTTATGAACATTTTTTTTTTTGAAAAAAAACTATATTATGTTTTATTCACCAGTAAGTTACAAATCCAAGTAACAAACCTTTTTGGTATTTAGAAAATTAAAACAGTAACTCTCATTTTCTTTTTTTAGGAGTTAGCTTATTTATTCAAACTGGGATGGTCACTTTTAAAAGAAGACACTAGCCTAAAAACATTATCATGTTAAAAACTTTTCTTTTTTTTGATATACGCAGGTAAACATTTTGAGGCCACTTAAAAAGTATCTCTCCATTTTTTACCGAAATAGTTTTCGTTGTTTTCGCCCTTACGGAAGTTATTTTATACTTTTCTATCAAATATGGCATTTTCGTAGAGTACGGTCACAAAACTTCAAAACATGCTTTACAAATATGATTTTATTCTTAAATATGATCTAAAGACTAAAACATGAAAAATTATGCTTTAGTTTAAAATATGCAAAAATGTACTCTAACAAAATGATGCCATATTTCATAAATTCAGCTGAAACGGATAAATACCTTTCCCATTTACGCATAGTTTTTAAATGACTATAATCTTCATTATATTGTTTTACTATTATCGAATAATGTGGCCTACATTCTGTGTCTTTCTTTACTAAAAAAGTATTGCCTACTTTTAGGCTGACATTTAAATCAAACTTACCTTTTATTTAAGTTATTCCTTCAAAAAAAACTCAATTTTTTTAATTTGAAATTAACATTTATTTTTTGATTTACTTTTTTTTGTTTAAAGCTTAAACTATTGTTTTTTTTTTGTTTCTTTATTGTTATTATTTATTTTTAAGGTTAAATTATACACCCTGTATATATTAGACACTACTACAAGAATATTTATTTATTTAATATTTATATGGCTGTTGTTTTAAAATTACTATTAAAATTACTTAAGCCTAAAAAAATAGCTTAAAAATAATATTAAGTAAAAAATATTAAAACAAATTTTATTATTTGATTATTTTAAGAAAATATTTTTATAAAAAAAAAATAATATTTTGAAAATAAAAATTGATTTAACTATATTAAATAGACTACAACATACTTAGAATGTACATTTAGAGTTAGACTATATATGTATGTATTTAGTAACTATGTATAAATGTAGACAAATTTATATACAATATTAATTTTGATTATATGGTTAATGGAACTACAGGAATATACAGAATAAAAAAAAAATAAAAATAAAAAACATAAAAGAATTTTCTTGTTTTTTCTTTGTACACTACATTTTTTAGATGTTAATAACAAATTAGGAGGGAAATTATTTGTGGAGGATGATTTTTGGTTATTGAGGGCTAAAAAGTCCCAATTCTGAAAATTTTTTCCTACACTCAAAGAACTGTAAAACAATTTGTCATAAAAGTTCGTCCAATGAAACTTTTTAATGAAGTTTTCATAAATATTATGAAAATTTTCAAAAATATTATGAAATGTTTCATAAATACTATCAATATTTATGAACCATTTCAAAAATATAATGAAACAGTTTCATTGGACGAACTTATTGCTACAAGTCATATCTTTATTTTCCATGCCATACAATTTAAAAATCATTAACTTGTTTTTATATTGAAAAACTGGCTCGAAATCAGCAAATCTTTAAAGACATTTTGCAAGTAAACTGTGCCATACATCGAAAAACGGAGTACGCCATTCGATTCAGCATGTCCGAAATATATAAAAATGATGGTCGTACCTCTTGTTTTCTAAAATAGTGGTCACTTTTGTCACGCAGTGTAATTTAACTGATAAAAATATTTTTCCGTAAATTTTGTAGTTCATTGTTTTAATAACTGTATAAATCTTTCAATATTTTAGTTTTTTTGAAAAACAAACGATAAAACGTTTAAAACAACTTTAACCAAAAACTTTTTGAATAACTGTAAATAGTTTCTGTAAAACTTTTCTAGGTGTAGATTCTTCGACAAGAAACAGGTTTTTAAATGTACATTGCTAAAGAATTTCAGAATATGAGAGTTTTTGAATTATCATTTTTTTTTATAGAAAAGTGTCTCAGATTTTGAGATATTTTTCGTTTAAATGAGTCTCAGATTCTAAGACATTTTTCATATGAAAAACTTTTCAGATTTTGAGACAAATTTTCTGACAAAAAAATATCTCAGATTATGACACCGTCCGACAGCTAATATTAAACATGATCCGGATGATATACGTCTGAAAGTAGAGATCAAATGGAGTAAAACTGCATTTACAGTTTTTCATTTCGTGATCCTGTTTCCTTTTAAAAGGACTTCAATGTTTTAAAGGATACATTTTGTAAAATATTTTGAAGCATTTGTAATTGTCCTTGAATGACACTTGTGACGGCAGTTGAAAGAGGAGGATCTCCCCTAATTTTTCCATTTTTATATTTTGCCATATCAGGATAAAAGGCTGCGAATAAAGTCATTTGAAAACTTTATCAAAATATTTGTTGAAAATTTTAAATGATATTGAAGGACACATTTTTGAATGGACGTAACTTACCTTTTCCTGACATGTAAAAATAATAAAATATGAAAATTAGGGAAGATCCTCCTCTTTCATTTTCTATCAATAGTGGCATCCTAGGACAAGTACAAATATTAAAAAAATATTTTATAAAATTTAATACTCTAAAACTTTGAAATCCTTTTAAAAGAAAACAGGATCACGAAATGAAAAACTGTAAATGCAGTTTTACTACATTTACTCTCTAGTTTCAAACGTATTATCCAGTTCGTGTTCAACGACTTTTTTTCAGTTTTGTCGGACGGTGTGATTAAAAGAATTTCGCAGATTCTGAAAGTCTAAAATTCTAGGGCGACCCAAGTAAAAATCGATTAGATATGATGTGATCTGTTAAGATCTGATTATATCAATTGTATCTGATCAGATCTATTATATCCGAGATTTATCACCACCCGACTAAAAAAAAAGTAATACGGCGCCAGATATCATTTGATCCCAAAAATGGAGGATCCAAAAATATATGCTTTTATCTTATTAGATCAAATTTGATATAATTAGATAAAATAAGGTCCCAAAAATGGAACGGTAAATATTATCTAATTTGATATTATAAAAATTTAGATCTAATAAGATATAAGAATATATAATTATATCATATTAGATTTGATATGATATCCATTCCCGAGTAAAAAAGATCATATAAAATTATATATAGTTTTATATATGAGGCATTCCATGTCAAATCGGACACTTTGAAAATTTTTTTTTTTTTAGATTTTCCCAATTTGTTTACAGTTTTTAGTACCCTTCGTAAACTCCTTCGTGATAAGTTTTCAGATTTTTTTGATGACCCGTTCAAGAGATATCGAATTTTTAAAAATTGGTAGTTTGTTCCTTTACTCAAACTTCTTTTACTCATAACTTCTTCAATAATGGTCCAAACTCCAAATTTTTTTTTTTTCAAAATTTTTATTTTTATACGTACTTTAAAAAAAAAATCCCAAAAAATTTTTAAAAGCGCTCTAGTATGCGATTTTTAAGTTTTAAAATTTAAATCTCATTTTTGAAAATGTTTGTACTCTTCGATTTTTTTGAAATTTTTTTGTGTAAAACATCTATCGATTATACAAATTTTTTGCCTAGGAGGATCGTGGTATAACGATTATTACTATTTTTTTAAAATTTTTTGAAAAAATTTTATTGTAATTCTCCAATTTAAAATCATTTCTACTGCTCCAATGGTGCGTCATAGAGGGGTCCTTTATACACCTCCCGGAATATAGATCCACTAAGGCTGGATTTTTGCCAATGATTTTTCTAAGGGGGTAAAAATCTGTACTTTTGGTACATTTTATATTTCCTTAAATAATGGTACTAGAAACTTGAAATTTGCAATGTCGGTTCACTAACCGGAAAAAAGATTTACCTAGGCTGGATTTTTGACAATGTTAATTCTATGGGGATAAAATGGGTAAAAAAGTGTACTTTTGTATTTTTTTTTATTTACTGAAATGGTCATTCGAACTTGAAATTTGGAATGAAGGATCCTTTTGTGAAATAAAACATTCTGGAACAAGTACTTTTCGAAAATTTTTTGCCGCTTACAAAAAATACCTTTCATAAAAAGTAGCTTTTATAAAAGGTACCTTTTATAAAAAGTACCTTTTATAAAAAGTACCTTTTATAAAAAGTACCTTTTATAAAAAGTACCTTTTATAAAAAGTACCTTTTATAAAAAGTACCTTTTATAAAAAGTACCTTTTATAAAAAGTACCTTTTATAAAAAGTACCTTTTATAAGAAGTACCTTTTATAAAAAGTATCTTTTATAAAAAGTACCTTTTATAAAAAGTATCTTTTATAAAAAGTACCTTTTATAAAAAGTACCTTTTATAAAAAGTACCTTTAATAAAAAGTACCTTTTAAAAAAAGTACCTTTTATAAAAATACCTTTTATAAAAAGTACCTTTTATAAAAAGTACCTTTTATAAAAAGTACCTTTTATAAAAAGTACCTTTAATAAAAAGTACCTTTTAAAAAAAGTAACTTTTATAAAAATACCTTTCATAAAAAGTACCCCTCATAAAAAGTACCTTATATAAAAAGTACCTTTTATAATAGTACCTTTTATTAAAAGTACCTTTTATTAAAAGTACCTTTTATTAAAAGTACCTTTCATTAAAAGTACCTTTTATTAAAAGTACCGGAAGTACAATTTTTGGTACTTTTTTATTTCCTGAAATTATATTTATAGAAACTTTTTATATTTCCTTGAATTTAAAATTTTTAATGTAGGAGAAGTCGGCAAAAAAACATTATGGGAAAATAACGTTTTTAAAATACCGCTTCTTAGTGGGGTAAAATGGCTAAAAAAGCGTTTTTTCGGTACCTTTGATATTTTTTGACGTAATGGTTCTAGAAACTTAAAATGAGGAATGTGAAATCCTTTTTGTACTTTTAATATTTGCTAAAACAATGATCCTAGAAAATCGAAATATGGAAAGGAGGATCCTCCGGTGATAAAAAAAAAAACATTCTGGAAGATGTTCTTTTTGGCAATTCCGTTTCTAAAGGGGGTAAGAAAGTGTACTTTTGGTACTTGTTTTTGTTCTTATAATAATGAAAAAGTGTAAATTTTGGTTATTCTTATATTTCTTGAAATAATGGTTCAGAAACTTAATATTTTAAATAAAGAAAAAAACAGTTTTTGGAAAATTTAATTTTAAGGGTAAAAGGGGCAAATGGTTATTTTTACCTATCTAACTAAAAGCCCCAGAAATAACACCCAAGAGAAGGACATATTTAAAATTTTAGAACGGAGAACGAAATGAAATAGGCCAGGGAACAAAATGGAATGATACTTTTTACTTGAATTTTTTGTATTTAACTTTTTTTACTCCATATTTTTGTCATTCCATATGTTTTTTCACTCAAACTCATTTTTAGTCCAATTTCTTGATTCACTGAAATATTTATACACTCAAAATCCAAAATCCCAATATATGGGCTCAAAAATTATTAAAATTTTATTGCTTAAATTATTCATTGAAATATTATTTTATGAAAGACTTAAACGTGCACAAGTAAATAAAACAAAGACTACGGAGGGGATTTTTTTTTTTTAAATCGGTAGAGTAATTCTGATCCTTCTATTATCCGGTATTCAATACAACCGGTAACGAAGTACCGGGATGGTAAGCTAGTAAACTATATATAATTATATCCAGGATTTGGTGGATATAATTATATAAAATTATATCAAGTTATATATAATTTGATAAAATTTTATCAAATTAGATATAATTTGATATAATTTTATATAATTATATCCACAAAATTCTGGATATAATTATATATAATTTTATCAAATTATGTATAATTTTATAATTTTTTTTTGAAAATTTTGCCTCTATATATAATTTTATATAATTATATATAATTTGATATAATTTTATCAAATTATATAAAAAACTTTTTTACTCGCGGAGGCAATTCCGAGATCTGATCAGATACAATTGCGGATCAGATCTGCTTTGATCTCGAAATTGGAAACAATTGATCTAAATAGATCAGCCAGATCTAATAAATTTTTACATGGGCACGTCCATTCTATGAACTGTTTCCTTTACAGTAGCGTAAATCTCTACCTTCCAGTTTAAGCTCCCTGATAATTTCCCTTTCAAAGTCCACCAAAATAAAATCCATCCTAATCCTCCACTATATTCGCATGTCTATGAAATTTTCCACACATATGAACATATAAAAAAAAAAATGAAGGACATGTCTATTGTTATTATTTCTTTATAAACATTGTCATTGTCATTAACATCAAAACAGAAAAAACAATACTATAATAATAAAAATAAAAAAAGAAAAACTTACAATTAGTTATATACATATGAAAGTGTTAATAATATGTATGAATATGGTTTGATGATCCTCCTTCCTTTTTGTTCTGCCATTTCCATTGTTCTTTTCTCTTTGGTATCAACATTCATCATCGGTTATTGTATAACTGCCACGAAATTCACTTAATGGTGTATTCATATTAGTATTTGATGATGAATTTGATGTTGCGGCCATTAATGGTGCTCCTTGAAATGATATGGCCAGTGGTAAGGCTGAGGGGGCACATAAACTTAATGCACTACGTCCTTCGGTAACCGAACGGAAACGTGTTGGTCGGCCAGATCTGGAGGAGAACAGAAAAAAAATTGTGAATTAGTTAAAAATCTTTAAACAGGATGACATTTTTTCAACAAACATAGACTCTACCAAGGATTCCTATAGAAACATCTAAGATTCCAATATATTTTTCATAAAGACAAAGTTCCACCTTCGGCGAAATTTTTCCTTTATAAAAAATGTAAAAATGATTGGAAATTTTGTATAGAAAAAATGCCTGCGAATTTTGTACTCTTACCCAAAACATTAAATCATGATAATGTTTTCCGGAAGATTTGGGTGTACTTGCCAAAGCAAAGTTTTTTTTTTAAGAAAAAAATAATGTTATATTACTTTGCATATTCCATGCAAAACGAATTGAAATATCAGTCGAGGACCCCATTAAAAAAACAAAAGAGCTGTACATTTCGTAAGTGAGTGCAAAAATAAGTGCATAAAAGTGTTTTTACATTGTGGAGAGTATAAAAGATTCGGCACCAAAGAATATAACACTCTCACTTGTTTTATGTACATTTGATAAACAAATGGAAACTTTTTATTTTTTTCCACGAAAAACAAAAATTATTATTAAAAAAAATTTAATGAACCCAAAATTTTTGGTGAAAAAAAATTTTGATGAAAAAAGTTTTTGATGAATTTTTTGGATGAAAAGAAAAATTGTTTGATGTAAAAAAAATTAATGAAAAAAAAAATATGAAAAAAAAAAAATTTGGTGAAAAAAAATTGATAATAAAAAATTTGATAAAAAAATGTAATGAAAAAAAATGTTGAAAAAAATTTATGAAAAAAAGTATAAAAAAAATAATAAAAAAAAAAATTTTGATGAAAAAAAAATTTTATGAAAAAAAAAAAATAATGAAAAAAAATTGACAAAGTTGGTGGGGACACCTGTACCCCCGCTATATATGTTTACAAATTCTTTGTTTATGATATTTACGCTTAAATAATACATTATTATCGTTATTTTTAATTAATTTCTATAACCACGCCCCCAAAGGGGGACGGCCTGTAAAAATTGAATTTTCTAACCCCCTTGGCCCAAGCGCAGGTCTATGAACATAATATGGCATACAAATGTTACATTTGTTGAACAAAAATTAAAAAAAAAACTCGTAAAAATATCGAATTTTTTGGGGTCGTTTTAGTTCTTCAAGGGGGAACTTTTTTCCCCCTGGTCCGATATTGCCCATCTTGGAACTTAACCTTACCAGTAAAATAAGAGATATTGCTGCCTAATTTCAGGGACCTAGCTCTTTTGGTTTGGACTGCATCGTTATTTCTAAAGACGGACGGACAGATGGACGGTCGGACGGACATCGCTAGAATGTCTTAGATTCTATCATGGATCGATATTATATATGGGGCATTCCATGTCAAATCGGACACTTTGAATTTTTTTTTTTTTAGATTTTCCCAATTTGTTTATAGTTTTTAGTACCCTTCGAAAACTCCTTCGTGGTTAATTTTCAGATTTTTTTGATGACTCGTTCAAAAGATATCGAATTTTTAAAAATTGGTAGTTTGTTCCTTTACCCAAACTTGTTTTACTTATTACTTCTTCAATAAAGGTCCGAATTTAAAAAATTTTTTTTTCAAAATTTTTGTTTTTTACGTACTTTAAAGAAAAATCCCAAAAAATTTTAAAAGCGCTCTAGTATGCGATTTTTAAGTTTTAAAATTTAAATCTCATTATTGAAAATATTTGTACTCTTCGATTTTTTTGAAATTTTTTTGTGTAAAACTTCTATCGATTCTTCAAATTTTTTGCCCAGAATGATCGTGGGATAACGATTATTACTATTTTTAAAATTTTTTGAAAAAATGTTATTGTAATTTTCCAATATTAAAATCATTTCTACTGCTCCAATGGTGCGTCATAGAGGGGTTATTTATAAGACCGACCCCCATTAATTTTTACGTCTTAACATTTCTTTGGAACAAACTAATACCCTATCTCCAATTTCTAAGGGGGCTCCCACACTAAACGACATTTTTTAAAATTTACTCCAACCGCTCTAACTGCCCTAATAATGCCCTTAGAGCAACCAAATGTATGACCGACCCACAATATTTTTTTAGTTCAAACATTTTCTCTGAACACGCCTACCCTTTATCTTTAATTGTTAAGGCGATCCCCATACATTTTTTTTATTTTTTGTAAATTTGTTTTATTTAATCAGTCATTAGTGAGACCGACCCCCATTTATTTTAACCCTACAACATTTTGTTAAAACATACCTAGGCCCTATCTCCACTTCCTAAGTAGGCTCCCATACAAATAACAGTTGGAGCAAATTTTATAAAAATGTTAT
Organism: Pegoplata infirma; assembly: GCA_963921195.1. Taxonomy (NCBI): domain Eukaryota; kingdom Metazoa; phylum Arthropoda; class Insecta; order Diptera; family Anthomyiidae; genus Pegoplata; species Pegoplata infirma. The sequence continues at coordinate 38,084 of CAWUER010000205.1, forward strand.
TTTGAATGGAAGCCTACTTAGGGAGTGGAGATTAGGGCGTTTCGTCAAAAACTTTTTTTGGGATTTTTGCAACTCTTGAAGCGGAATATGAATTCTTATGGCCTAAAAGATTTTTGAGATTTTTTTCAGATTTTTGGAATGTCGGGATCAACTCGCTCAAATCGATTTTATCAAAAAAATGAGGTTATGAAACATAATTTTTTTTATTTTTTGTTCTCTGGTGCCTTTTTTTAACAAAACCGGATATAATACTTCTTAATGTTGCTAGCCTCCTAAAAAAAATATTCGCGGTCAAAATAATAACTTCAAGGGTCACTAAGATGACCTTTAAAGTAAAAATTCAGAATTTCCCGTGTTCCAACCTTAATAATTTGAGAAATATGCAATATATGAACGTAATGATGAATCCGTTAGATAGGTCTTTTTAATACCTTTAATTTAAAACCAAAATGACATTTGTCACTTTAGTAGAAATATTAAAAAACTAAGATAAACTCATTTTTTCCCCAATTTTACAGAAAATCGAAGGGAATCCATTAGTTGTTTTTTTGTAAAATTGAAATAATAAACTTAAAAGAAGTTTTTTTGATTGCAATTAGTGTTTCCAAACCGAAAACCCGGGTTTTTGTCAAACCGGTTTTTTTTCCAAAAAACCGGTTTTTTGGTTAACCGGCTTGGAAACACTAACTACAATCTATAAAAAGCCTTTAAAAGTTATTATTTTAACTTTACAAAAAAAAATTACCTAATGCACCAGTTCAATTTTCGATAAAATGGGGGAGAAAATGAGTTTTTCCCAGTTTTTTATTTTTTTTAACATTTCTACAAAAGTGACAATAGTCAGATTGGTTTTAAATGAAAGGTGTTTTAAAGACCTATCTAACGGATTCAACATGACGTTCATACATAGCTTATTTCTCGAATTATTGAGGTTAAAACACGGGAAATTCTGAATTTTTACTTTTAAGGTCATCTTAGTCACCCTTGAACTTATAATTTTGACCGCGAATATTTTTTTTAGGAGGCTAGCAACATTAAGAAGTATTATATCCGGTTTTATTAAAAAAAGGCACCAGAGAACAAAAAATAAAAAAAATTATGTTTCATAACCTCATTTTTTTGATAAAATCGATTTGAGCGAGTTGATCCCGACATTCCAAAAATCTGAAAAAAATCTCAAAAATCTTTTAGGCCATAAGAATTCATATTCCGCTTCAAGAGTTGCAAAAATCCAAAAAAAAGTTTTTGATGAAACGCCCTAGTGGAGATAGGGCCTAGGTATGTTTTAACAAAATGTTGTAGGGTTAAAATAAATGGGGGTCAGTTTCACTAATTACCCCTCTCTGACGCACCATTGGACCAGTAGAAGCTGATTAAATAAAACAAATTTACAAAAAATAAAAAAAATGTATGGGGACCGCCTTAACAATTAGAGATAAAGGGTAGGTGTGTTCAGAGAAAATGTTTGGACTAAAAAAATATTGTGGGTCGGTCATACATTTTGTTGCTCTAAGGGCACTATTAGGGCAGTTAGAGCGGTTAGAGCAAATTTTAAAAAATGTCGTTTTGTGTAGAAGCCCCCTTAGAAATTGGAGATAGGGTATTAGTTTGTTCCAAAGAAATGTTAAGACATAAAAATTAATGGGGGTCGGTCTTATAAATGATCCCTCTATGACGCACCTTTGAAGCAGTAGAAATGATTTTAAGATTGGAAAATTACAATAAAAATTTTTCAAAAAATTTTAAAAAATAGTAGTAATTGTTATCCCACGATCCTCCTGGGCAAAAAATTTGTAGAATCGATAGAAGTTTTACACAAAAAAATTTCAAAAAAATCGAAGAGTACAAACATTTTCAAAAATGAGATTTAATTTTTAAAACTTAAAAATCGCATACTAGAGCGCTCTTAAGAATTTTTTGGGATTTTTTCTTTAAAAGTACTTACGTAAAAAAACAAAAATTTTGAAACAAAAAATTTGAAATTTGGACCATTATTGAAGAAGTTATGAGTAAAAGAAGTTTGAGTGAAGGAACAAACTACCAATTTTTAAAAATTCAATATCTTTTGAACGGGTCATCAAAAAAATCTGAAAACTAAAAAAAAAAAATTGATAAAAAAAAATGAAGAAAAAAAAAGTATCGTGAAAAAAAAAAACAAATTTATGAAAAAAAAAAAATTATGAAAAAAAAAAATTTATGAAAAAAAAAAATTAAATTGATGAAAAAAAAAAATGATAAAAAAAAAAAAATTGATGAAAAAAAAAATTTTTTTGTTGAAAAATAATTATGTTACTTTTTATTCACCAGCTGGTTAAAAACGGTTTTATTCACCACGAGGTGAATTATTATTCAAGTAACAAACAAAGTTACATTTTAAAATTCCAGATTACACCGTCCGACAAAAATGAAAAAATGCGTTAAACACGAACTGGATAATATTTTACATTTGAAACTAGAGACTAAATGTATTAAAACTGCATTTACAGTTTTTCTTTTCGTGATACTGTTTCCTTTTAAAAGGACTTCAAAATTTTAGAGGATTCAATTTTATAAAATATTTTTTTTAATATTTGTACTTGTCTTAGAAAGTCACTAGCGATAGCAAATGACAAAAGAGGATCTCCCCTAATTTTCCTATTTTATTATTTATACATGTCAGAAAAAAGGAGGTAAGTTACGTCCTTTAAAAAATGTATCCTTCAATATCATTAAAAATTTAAAAAAAAAATGTTGATAAAGTTTTTAAATGACTTTATTCACATCCTTTTATACTGATATGGCAAAATAAAAAAATCGAAAAATTAGGGGAGATCCTCCTCTTTCATTTGCCGCAATCAGTCTTATCCTAGGTCAAGTAAAAATATTTCAAAAATATTTTACAAAATGTATCCTTTAAAACTCCTTTTAAAAGGAAACAGGATCACGAAATGAAAAACTGTAAATGCAGTTTTACTCCATTTGATCTCTACTTTCAGACGTATATCATCCGGTTTATACTTAATATTGTCTGTCGGACGGTGTAATGTATTAAAAGCTTTTAAATGTCGGACGGTGTAATGTATTAAAAGCTTTTAAATTATTTAATGCAATTAAATTTTTGAAATTTTCCCTTAAATTGTTATAATAAAATTGCCCTGATGACCCTCCAATTCACTTTAAAAAAAACATCTTCTTTGATTACTTCATTTACCATATTATACAATTGAATATTAAATCCAACTATTAATTTCCATTTCAAAAATATTTTTACTGATTTCATCATTTATTTCCATTTCTTTCCTTTCATCCAACTTACCTTTCACAATTGCACTTGAGCAAACGTATAAATGCAGCACGAAATGTACGATTAAATATTGTATAAATTATTGGATTTATTGTAGAGGAAACATAACCCAACCACAGACAAGTATTAACAACATGTTCGGGCACCTCACATTCCGGACAGGCGGCAAATATAATGTTTAATATAAAAAATGGTGACCAGCACAAAACGAATGTAAAGAACACTAGACCCAATACTTTGGTGGCCTTTTGTTCGGTGGCAACGGCATTGGCGGAAAGGTTATTGCGTTTATTGCGATTATTCAGGAAGCTGTTAAGGAGAGAAAAAATAAAAATATCGTTAATAAGATAATGAAAAGAACAAAAAGAAATTGACCGACAATATTTAAGAGATAATTAAAAGTTAATAAATGACAAGGAACATAAAAGTTATAAAAAAAAAAATCAATGGAAGTATTATTAAGCAGTTATAATTAAAGTGAGTTATAAAAGCTTTAAAGTATGCTGTATAAATGTAAAGTTATTAACAGCAGAAAAGTATGCTGCAATAAATAAGAATTTTTTTATGATTGAATGGAAATTTTAGAAAGAGGGTTATTGTGGAAAACTTTTCATACAAAATGATCAACTTTATGAAAAACTATGAACTTATAAACTTATATTTTCAAATATAACTGAACTATTGCTTTGTCTTACTCAAACAATCATTTTTAAATAAGAGCTTTTTACTAAGAGCTTTTAAAAAATAAATAAAAAAAAAATAAAACTTAATCTTGTACATATGTATTTCTAAGCTTTTGAAATTTTGTAAAAATTTTAATTTTGAGTATTTGTTTAAAACTTTGAATAAAAGTTTCTAAAGAAAGCTTTTTCTTCGTCTGACTTGAATAATTTTATTTCGGCAAGCTTTTTCTTTCTCTGATCTAAATAACGATTTTCCAAAAAGCTTTTGCAGTAAAAATACATTTTATGTAACAAAAAGCATTATGTTGTGTTAAGATTTTTAAAGAATTTCAAAAGCTTTTGAACGTGTTGTGTTCTATTAATAAAAAAAAATATTAAAAATTTTCGAAAGACACGTTAAATGCTTTCATTGATTTTTAGTAAAAAAATCAAAACGAAAGCTTTATACTTTTTAAACCCAGGAAAATTTTTTGGAACAAATTCCTGGTTCAACAGATTCTTGAATGTATTCTATGTTAATCACAACAAAATTTTCTATGTAAAATTATTTTTCAAAAAAACTACTTGCTCTAAAAAACGATTGCTTTTGGGACAATTTCAAACAAAAATCATTGATTCTGGAATATTAAGTAGAATCGGTTGCATGGTAAAAAGATGCGTTCTGGAACCGATTATTGAGAACCGAAAATTTTGCTGGAAAATGATGTCAAATTTCTAGAAGCATTCTAAAAAAAATTTTGTCAGTCTCTCTTAAAATTTAAATTTGGTATATAGTATTTGTGTAAGTGCTTTGAAATCTTATGCTTTTGTACAAGTTTCTTTAAGATTTTCTAAAGCTTTTTATTTTTGAAATTGTGAATTTTGAAATTTTTTAAAAAATTGTGTAATAAAGAAATTTGCTGACATAAAGCTTTTTTTTAAACATTATGAAATTATTTTGTTTAATGAATGCTATGAAAAATGTTGCTTCATTTGACTCCAATAACTTGGATTTTAAGAGCTTTTATACTAATAAATAAATCATTAGTATAAAAAATGTAATTTATTTTGAAAGCAATTACCTTTTCGAAAGCATTATACTTTTTAACTCAAAAATTTAAATTTTTAAGCTTGTTTTATTTTAAACCAAAATTTTTTTAAGTACTATGAAGAAATATTTTGTCATTTTGTTTTAACAAAAAAAAGCATTTTCCATAAGAAAACATTTTTTAAATAGCTTTTATACAAATATTTTGAAGCTAACCTTGTGTTTTTAAAGTTTTTTTTTTGTGAATTTAAAGAAGATTTTTTGCAAAAAGAGCTTTTTATCAATCATATATTTTTTTAAAAGACTAGATTTTTTAAGATTCTCATTGACTTTAAACGTGTTTTACTTGCACCGCTAGCGAAAAAATTATGGTATCGCTCTGGACCAAAAGTTCTATGCGAGGTGTCAATCGGACATCGCCACCCTTACCTAACCTAGATTTTAAGTAATATTTCCAAGATGAAGGCTAAATATGAAAAGCTTTTGTACAAATATTTTTAAGTTAATTTGTGTCAAAAAGCATTTGTTTTATTGATAAAAAAATAAGAACCATGGCAATAAGAGCTTTTCTGATACAAAAAAAAATAACACTTATTTTTTCTGAACGATTCGATTTTTTTTAAAATATTTTCTACATAGACTTTAAATTTTTTTTCCAAAGGTGAAGATTCTACAAGAAAGCGTTGTTTAGAATGATTTTATAAAAATACCTTGAAATTAAATGTGTGATAAAATGTTTTTTTGTCGATTTGAAAAAGACTTATAGTAATAAGAGCTTTTAATTCGTCTGACTAAGAAAAAATGTTCACTTACTATTTTCTTAAAGATTCGTTTTTCAAACCGTTTAACTTAAAGCTCCGAATATTTTTAAACCTTTGAATAGAAGTTGTGCTTTACTCTTTTTAAGATTTGAGACAATATTCCATAAAAAAAACTACAACAGAAAATTTTCGCAAAGCTCTTATTAACAAATTTTAAATTAAAATTCTTCATGGTTTTTTAAAATAAATTTAAATTTGCTCAGTTCGGCATATATACAAATATATTAACAAGTAAGAAAATTATAGTCGTTTAAGACCGACCAGCGTTTTCCAAAAAATGGGTCCCAAGTCCAAACATGGACCTATTGGGTCTGTCTTTTGTTAGATCTTTATTTAGTGTGGAAACACACACAGATCAAATTTTAGTGGAATTGGTTTATATTTTTGTCAGAATATCGGTCGATTTAACAGAATATCGGTCGAAATTTTTATGTGGGAAACTAAGTCCAAAAATGGTCCAATTATACTTATTCCGATTTGATTAGGTTATTAAAGTACACGTTTAACACCTAAAAATAAAATTTTTATCAAATATTTAAATTTTTTTTAATTCTAAGAGAATTATGTGAATGTCGGGAGGGTGGTTTGTATGGGGGCTACCAGAAGGACTGACACGATCCCTTTGAAATTTGGAATGGTGATTTGTGCATACAAATTGATTACCTGATAAATTTCAAAGCGATATCTATTATAATACGGTTATTAGAGTCATATAAGCCGAATCCAAAGGGGGCGTTTGTATGGGGGCTAGGTCTTTACATGGACCGATTTTCTCCAATAGGCTTCGTCCATGGGCCAAAATATGCTTAAGTTTCAAATTTCAAGTCAATTGATTGAAAATTGCGACCTGCATCGTGCTTAAACCGATAGATGGACAGACGAACGGACGGACATCGCTAAATCGACTCAAAAAGTAATTCTGAGTCGATCGGTATTTCGGGTAGTTACAAACATCAGCACAAACTCATTATACCCTGTACCACAGAGTGGTGTAGGGTATAATAAAAAAAATTAACAGAGTCGTTTGTTGGGAAAGGGTGGCGGAGGACACCTTCCCCGCTAGAAATGTTTACAAATTTATTTGTTATGCCTTATGCTTTAAAGCAATACAATTGTATGATTATTCGAACAATCCACGCCCACAAAAGGGAGCGGTCCGAAAAAACAACATTTTCTAATCCTCTCTGAATTTCTAATAGCATAAAATTTTTTAATTTTTTTAACAAAATTACAAAAAACGTCCGTCTGCCCGTCTGTAGTGAACACGATGTAGTCTAAAATAAAAGAGTTTGACTCATGAAGTTCGTAAGTGGCAAAAATAGGACAAGATGGAAAAATTTCCTCCTTAAAAAACTAAACCAACCTCTGAAAAACGTGTTTTTTTTAAAAGTTTTTTTTTTTGTATTTTTGTTGAACAAACATTTTTAAATTGAAAGATGTATAAAGTCCTGCACTTGGACACAAGGGATTAGAAAATGTAATTTTGCCGGCCCGCCCAATTTTAGAGCGTTGATAACACTGTGCAACAAGAAAAATGAGCCTCAATGGCCTCAACGCCATATGAAAGTAGACCATCAAGTGAACAAAATCATCAAAGGGTTTTGCAAAGTCAGTTCGGATTTCTTTTTTTTAGCCCACTGAAGTTTTTATATTTTTATCAAAGGCTTTTGGAAAACGTCAAAAATACTATAATAAGAACACATCTGAGCTTCAAAATATGATTTGATGTCTTCAGTGAAATTTTATGGCGGTTCTTTTCTTAGAACATTTTAACCCTCTAACTGTAATTTCAAGGGGTAATTTTAGTCCTTTTTCAAAAACTAAACACAGAATTCTAACAAAACGTCCATTTATAGGATTAAAATGTTCTACAAATATTTTCCTCATTAAATTTCACTAGGGGTTGTCAAATGTTTAAAGTTTGTGCGACATGAACAAAATGCTTAAAAAGGGTCAAATATAAATAATCAATGTTTGTTATTTTATTTACCAAAGCAGTGTTAAAAAATATCGACAAAAAACAGTGCAAATATTCATTTAAGCTAAAAATTATATTCTGATGTGTTTTATAAAATTTTATGATGATTCTTTTCTTTGACCAAATTAACCCTCTAGCTCCCGTTTTAAAGGGTAATTTTTGTCCTTTTTTAAAAGAAATACAAAAAAAGTCTATAAAAAAGCAGTTAGAAGGTTAAAATGTTTTACAAATATTTTCTGCATCAAATTTTACTTGGGCACGTCTATGACAGAAAGTTGGTCCAGCATATAGAAAATGCTTAAAAATTTTAAAGTATTAAATTTTTTTTTAATATTTTAATATTTTTAAAACAAAATTAAAAAAAAAAATCCGCGAAAAAAATTTTTGGTAAAAAAAAAATTCGAGGAAAATGTTTTTTTTTTTGTAAAAAAATATATTTGTACTTGTTTAAATTCCATTCGGTGATCAACTCTGTTCACATGTGTCAACCAGCAGCCGAATTAAAGCATTTTGTGTAAATAAGCATCAGAACATAATTTTTAGCTTAAAATAATATTTGCACTGTTTTTGTCAATATTTTTTAACACTGCTTTGGTAAAAAAAATAACAAACATTGATTACACCGCTCTACAAATCTGAGGTTTGTCGCTGCGTTTTGAATGAAGCCAAAAAAAGTTTATAGGTTTTGGTTTCCCGATTCCAAAACGGTCACTCAAATTTTTCTATCACGTCACAATTTTGAGAAAATCGCGGTTAAAGTGTCAAAAAAGGCCCATTTTGACCATTTTTGAGCGCCTATAAGATAAGATCCTGACATGCGTGTAATTTTCTCTTTAAGACAAAATCAAATTTTGTTGGAATTTAATTTTTATAATGGTGAAAAAATCATTAGCCACAAGTGCTTTAAATTTAATATTTACGTGTGTATTTGTATGGAAATTTGTTAAAAAACACTGTGTAAATAAACTAAATATTTAAAAAATGGAAGGTTTTTTGTCAATGATTTGTTTACCACTTTAGAAAATTAAATTCCAAGAACATTTTATCTTGTCTTATAGAGAAAATTACATACTTTTAAATGAGCTTGATACCAAGTCAATCGCATGGCAGGGTCTTATATTATAAGCTTTCAAAAAGGGTCCAAAATGGCCTTTTTCGGCACTTTAACCGCGAATAACTCAAAATCCTGACGTGATAGACATATTTGGGTCGCAGATTTGGAATCAGCGCAACAAACACTACCTAAATCAGTTACCAGAATCCAATACGCATTTTCATGTTGAGCTGTGTTATTTGTATTTGACCCTTTTTAAGCATTTTGCGCATGTCGCACAAACTTTGAACTCTTAAAATGACAGTTAGAGGGTTAAAATGATCTAAGAAAAGAACCGCCATAAAATTTCACTGAAGACATCAAATCATATTTTGAAGCTCAGATTTGTTCTTATTATAGTATTTTTGACGTTTTCCAAACGCCTTTGATAAAAATATATAAACTTCAGTGGGCTATAAAAAAGAAATCCGAACTGACTTTGCAAAACCCTAAGGTGATTTTGTTCACTTGATGGTCTACTTTCATATGGCGTTGAAGGCATTGAGGCTCAATGCGATGACCCAAAATTTGTTGCACAGTGTAATAAATAATTTAAATATTGAATATTTAAAATATTTTTTTTGCAGGGGCATTTTTTTGGCACAACCGAATTAAACACTTTCACTTCTTTCTATTTAATTTAAGTATATATCTGAATTCAAAATAAGTTTATTTTAAGGTTATTTTGAAAAAAGCTCCAAACAGAAAGCTTTTTATTCAGAAAGGTTTTATTTGATTTTTTTTAATACCCCAAGGACGAAAGCTTTATTAAATAAATTTGCCAAAAAATAGTTTGTTTTTGTAATGCTAGTTTTTAAATATGTTTTTTATTTTATAAATTTTACCATACTTTAAAGCTTCAAAAGCTTTTTTATTTTAGTAAAAGCTTTTCCTTAGTCTCTAGGCGGACTTTTATTAAGGTTATTCAGTTCTATTTTGAGATTTCTAAATTTAAGCGCTTTTTTTATGATAACATAATTTTTTCTGTGTAAAATATTTTAAATAAATTTGAATTAAGTTTTTTACTTACCGCAAATTTAACGTCGGCGTTGCCACTTTATTAAAATTAAATCTAAACACTTTTAAATTACGATTTCTTCGGGTTTCTCTGCTAATTGAATTTGGCGTTTGTGTACTCTGTTCACACGTTTCACTATAATGCAAATGATGTTGCTGATGATGACGATGTTGTTGCATTTGTTGATGGTGTACTATATTATGATGGCCATCATTAACACCACTACCCGAGGAACAGTTACCCATATTGCTGCCAGCAACAGTTGCTATACCAATGCTACTTGCACAATCAATACCGCCACCGCCGCCCGCACTACGATTATCTTTGCCACCATTTTTGCGTAAAGAAAAACGCAAGGGATGCATAGACATGGAAGTGTTGCCATTTTTGCCTTTGTTGCCGCTAGTAAAACCTAATTGTGGTTGGTTGTTGCTACTATTACGCACCGAGGAACGTCTATTTGGATGGCTGTAAATTGAAATTGGTTATTTTTTATTTTGAATTCTGTGTTCTTTATTCTTCATTATTTTCTTTTAACATATTTTCTTTTTAGTTTGGTATGTATTTTTTTGTATATTTTCTTGCTTAATCTTATTAAATAAAAATTTGTTGCAAGTTGCAAGTTGTTGAAAAAATATAAATTTACAATACACTTAAAAAAAATCTGGTGAAGTTACCAAAAAAATTCTCGTAAATATATTTTTGTTGCTACCTATTTTACGAGAGTTCCTAGAAAAAATTACAATTTTATTAGTAAAAAGTTTGTAAAATAACAAACAATTTACAAGATTTTTACCAATAAAATTGTAAATTTACAACTTTTTTGACGCGATTAGAAAATACAAGGACTTTTCGTGACTTTACTATATTTTGTGCAACCTTCTATTTTACGAGAATTTTTTAGTAAAAATTACGAGCTTTATTGTAATTTTACAAGTTTTTTATCAAAAAAATTGTAAATTTACAACTTCTTTGATGCGATAATACTAACAAGGAATTCTCGTGACTTAACTAGATTTTTTTGTAAAATTATCATGAAAATTTGGACATTTAAGAAAAGAATTGTAAAATTGCAAAGAAAAATTTAAATTTCTATCGAAAATTTTTTGTTAAAAAAACAAGGAAATATCTCGTTTATTGGTTAAATGGAATTACGGAACTTTTTCTAGTAATTTGACAAGGTTTTTTTTTTTGAGTGTTGCTAAGTTAAGACTGTTGGGCAATAATGTCAAAGAAACATGATGATGAAATTTTATTATGGTGTAAAAAAAATAATTAAGAAAAAAAAATTCTGAAAGCAAATAAAACTATTTTGCATTGTATGTATGTAATAAAGTTTTTATTTTTTAGTAATTATTAAAAGAGATTTTAATAGTTTTAAGTGTGGGTTTCAATACAATTAAGATGTCTTTAGGTTGTTTTATAAAAAAAAAAAAAAAATAAAGAAAACTATTTTAGTTTTACAATAATGAGAAATGTTATAATAGCTCAAGGCCATTTTTTTCTACTACTTAATCATTATTGTGATATTCCCATAGCAATAATTTTCAAAGAAATTTAATTTTTCTGATTACAATCTATATATTAGGGCGGATCGAGAAATGCTTTTTCACGAATTTCGCTTGGGCGCTATGCGGGATTGGTAAAACTAGATGCCAAAACGATGTGGTTAAAATTTCAGGAAGATCACCCTTCATCTAGGGTTGCCCCTCCAGCGCTGAAGTTTCAACTTTTTTAAGCCAAAGAGCATTTTTTTAAAAAATTGTCAAAAATTCAAATTTGATCAGATCTTCTTAATTTTGGATTTTATGTGGTCTAGTTGATCACATCTAGTTATATTTTTAATATCAGATTAATACGATATCGCTAACCTCCAAAAACCAGAGGAGGAAAAGTATACTTACATTTTGGAGAAACCCGAAAAGCAATTTTTTGCAATTATGTAAAAAAAAACACATTAAAATTGCAAAATATGATTTTTTTCTTTTCGACTTGGAAAATAGACTACTCAAGGATTCCAAAACCGTTAAAACCAAAAAATACGAAATTCTTGAACGGCGTGTGGACCAATCTGAACTCACGATATTTTCAAAAAATTTATTTCATGAATTTTTTTTGCTATATAGTTGTATATTTTAAATTTTTTTTACAAAATATGTCATATTTTCCTATAAAAGATAATTTCATTAAAATTTAATAGATCATTAACCCTTGTCGACATGGGGTCATATATGTCCCACACAAAAAATTGTTTTTTACCAATTACAAATAGATTAAAATTGAAAACTTTTATGAGTTTAGCGGATCATATTACGTATACAAAAAATATTCGCGGTTAGTTCGCATTTTCATTTAGGAATTCTCTTTTCGAGGTAGGGAATTTATATATGCAGCTGCATGCGTACCATGTTACGCATTTGCATGAGCAAATATCGAAGAGTTTTTGTCCAAAATCATGGTACCTCTTTTTTGATAATTTTAAATGTTTTTTGAACTGTTCCAACTTACAACGGAATACCTTAAGCTTTCCAATAACAGATTTTGGAGAAATTGTTGGAATTGTTGTTTTTTCCCATAAATATAAAATGTCTTTCGCTAGAGGCTTGGCAATACTCATAAAAGGCAGATCATTCCCTTTTTATACCCTCCAACTACAGTATGGGGGTATACTCACTTTGTCATTCCGTGTGTAACGCATCGAAATATCGGTCGGGGACCCCATAAAGTATATATATTATTGATCAGTGATCGATTCTAAGACATTCTAGCGATGTCCGTCCGTCCGTCTGTCCGTCCGTCCGTCTGTAGTTAACACGATGCAGTCCAAAATAAAAAAGCTAGACCCCTCAAGTTTGGCATAAATATGTCTTATGCTCCTAGGCAGGTTAAGTTCGGAAATGGGCCAAATCGGACCAGGGGGAAAAAAGTTTCCCCTTGAAGGACTGAAGCAACCTCTTAAAAATGCTATTTTTTTCTGACGTTTTTTTTATTTTTGTGAACCAAATGAGAAAGTTTTATGTTCGTAGAAGTTTATAGTCCTGCGCTTGGACCCAGGGGATTAAAAAATGTTGCTTTTTTTGCCCCGCCCCTTTTTATGGGCGTGGATAAAAAAATAATTTAAATAATTATAAAACTATAATACTTTAGTGCACAAAGCAGACAAAAATGAACTTGTAAACATATACCGTGAGAGCCATGGAGTCACCCCAGCTCACCGACCCCTTCCTCCCCCCCCCCCCCCCCTTAAAACAACGCCCCTGTCAAACTTTTTTTTTATTTTTTTACATGTTGGAGGGTATAATAGATTCGGCACAGCCGAATTTAACACTCTCACTTGTTTAACTTTATTTTGAATGAAGCAATATCCTTTCGATACATCGGAAAATGTTGGTAGTTGGTTTACGGGTAGTTTATTGGCCTTACCGAAAATTGGACAATTTATATTTTTATTACGAATAGGCGACATTTTAAAGACTGCGACTAACTTTTTTAAATTAATTTTTTATTGCTTTGCAAAAGTTATATGATATTTGTAAAACCTAAGCCTACTATTAAAATCAATTTTTTATATTTCGCACAGGTTAAAGATGAAATTGGATTTGATTTTTTTTTTTAAATAATTCGAATAATAGTAGTCTACAACGAAAATGCGAACTAACAGCGAATTTTTTTTGTATATGTAATATGATCCGCTAAACTCATAAATGTTTTCAATTTTAATCTATTTGTAATTGGTAAAAAACAATTTTATTTATATGACCCCATCTCGACAAGGGTTAACGATCTCTTAAATTTTAATGAGATTATCTTTAATAGAAAAATATGACAAATTTAGTAAAAAAATTTTAAAATATAGAACAATATAGCAAAAAAAATGTATAAAATAAATTTTTTTAAAATATCGTAAGTTGAGATTGGTCCACACGCCGTTCAAGAATTTCGTATTTTTTGGTTTTAACGGTTTTGGAATCCTTGAGTAGTCTATTTTCCAAGTCGAAAAGAAAAAAATCATATTGTGCAATTTTTATGTGTTTTTTTTTACATAATTGCAAAAAATTGTTTTTCGGGTTTCTCCAAAATGTAAGTATAGTTTTCCACCTCTGGTTTTGGGAGGTTAGCGATATCGTATTAAGCTGATATTAAAAATATAACTAGATGTGATTAACTAGACCCCATAAAATCCAAAATTAAGAAGATCTGATCAAATTTGAATTTTTGACAATTTTTTAAAAAAATGCTCTTTGGCTTAAAAAAGTTGAAACTTCAGCGCTGGAGGGGCAACCCTAGATGAAGGGCGATCTTCCTGAAATTTTAACCACATCCTTTTGGCATCTATTTTTACCAATCCCGCATAGCGCCCTAGCGAAATTCGTGAAAAAGCATTTCTCGATCCGCCCTACTATATATATAAAAGAGTAATGTGACTGACTGACTGACTGACTGACTGACTGACTGACTGACTGACTTATTGACTGATTCATCATCGCCCAGCCCAAACCGCTGAAGCTAGAGACTTGAAATTTGGACTGTAGGTTCACCTCCCGGAATATAGATCCACTAAGGCTGGATTTTTGTCAGTGTTGATTCTAAGGGGGCAAAAAGGGTAAAAAACTGTACTTTTGGTACTTTTTATATCTCCTGAAATAATGGTCGTCGAGACTTGAAATTTGGACTGTATGTTCACCTCCCGGAGTATAGATCCACTAAGGCTGGATTTTTGTCAGTGTTGATTCTTAAGGGGTAAAAAGGGTAAAAAACTGTACTTTTGGTACTTTTTATATCTCCTGAAATAATGATCATAGAGACTTGAAATTTGGACTGTATGTTCACCTCCCGGAACACAGATACACTAAGGCCGGATTTTTTCCAGTGTTGATTCTAAGGGGGTAAAAAGGGTAAAAAACTGTACTTTTGGTACTTTTAATATCTCCTGAAATAATGGTCATAGAGACTTGAAATTTGGTTTGTATGTTCACATCCTGGAATATATATCCAGTAAGGCTCGGTTTTTGCCAATGTTGATTCTAAGGGGGTAAAAAGGGTAAAAAACTGTACTTTTGGTACCTTTTATATTTCCTTAAATAATAGTACTAGAAACTTGAAATTTGCAATGTAGGTTCACCTCCCGGAAAAAAGATTCACTAAGTCTGGGTTTTCGCCAATGTTGATTCTACGGGGGTAAAATGGGTAAAAAAGTGTACTTTTGGTACTTTTTTTATATACTGAAATAATGGTCATTCAAACTTAAAATTTGAAATGTAGGATCCTTTAGTGAAATAAAACATTCTGGAGCAAGTACTTTCTGAAAATTCTGTACCTTTTAAAAAAAATACCTTTTATAAAAAGTACCTTTTATAAAAAGTACCTTTTATAAAAAGTACCTTTTATAAAAAGTACCTTTTATAAAAAGTACCTTTTATAAAAAGTACCTTTTATAAAAAGTACCTTTTATAAAAAGTACCTTTTATAAAAAGTACCTTTTATAAAAAGTACCTTTTATAAAAAGTACCTTTTATAAAAAGTACCTTTTATAAAAAGTATCTTTTATTAAAAGTACCTTTTATAAAAAGTACCTTTTATAAAAAGTACCTTTTATAAAAAGTACCTTTTATAAAAAGTACCTTTTATAAAAAGTATCTTTTATAAAAAGTACCTTTTATAAAAAGTACCTTTTATAAAATGTACCTTTTATAAAAAGTACCTCTTTGTACATTAAATATTTGCTAAAATAATGATCCTAGAAAATTGAAATATGGAAAAGAGGATCCTTCGGTGAAGAAAGAAAAAAAATATTCTGGAAGAGGTTCTTTTTGGAAATTCCGTTTATAACGGGGGTAATAAAGTGTACTTTTTGCACTTTTTTTGTTCTTATAATAATGAAAAAGTGTAAATTTTGATTATTCTTATATTTCTTGAAATATTAGTTCGGAAACTTGATATTTTAAATAGAGCATCACCTAGCACAAAAAAACATTTTTTGGAAAATTTAGTTTTAAGGGGAAAGGGGGCAATGGTTATTTTTACCTACCTAACTATTAAACTCAAAGCCCCAGAAATAACACCCAAGAGAAGGAAATATTTTAAAATTTAAACTTTTAGAACGGGGAGCGAAATGGAATAGAGCTTGCAACAATATGGAATGATACTTTTTACTCAAATTGTTCGTATTTTACTTTTTTAACTCCATATTTTTTCTCTCTATATGTTTTTTCATCCAAACTCATTTTTATTCCAATTTCTTTATTCACTGAAATATTTATTCACTCCAAATCCAAAATCCCACATTAGGGCTCGAAAATTATTCAAATTTTATTGTTTAAATTTTTCATTGAAATATTATTTTATGAAAGACTTATACGTGCACAAGGAAATAAAACAAAGACTACGTAGGAGATTTTCTTGAAATCGGAAGAGCAATTCTGATCCTTCTATTATCCGGTATTCAATGCAACCGGTAACGAAGTACCGGAATGGTAAGCTAGTCATTTATAAAAGGATTTTTATTAATTTGTATTCTAAAGTTCAGCATTTACAGTTTTATTTTTAATTATTTACTAAAAATAAAAAAAAATTTTTATTTATTAGACCTTTTAAAAGTGCAGTGAGAAAGAGCTCATTCTAGTTCGATGCCATTTATTTTACCCTTTATGAATTAAAATAGCCAATAATTATTTAACCTCTCCCAGCAAAAAAGTGCGGAGTACTTCTATTTGGAGTGCTTTAAAGCTATAACAAATGTAATGAAATACAACAAAAATAACAAAAAACACAAGAAAAAATCGCAAAGGACTTCTTTTCTACTCCATAAAAAGTTGATATTCAGCTCTTAACTCATTACCTTCCGCGACACTCCCATACAAAAGTAAGTAGATATTCAGTAGATAAGAAGTACTCCGAGCTTTCAAACAACTTCCAACTACTTCCCTGGAGTAGTTCTTATCTACTGAATATCTACTTACATTTGTATGTTGGTGTCGCGATAGGTAATGAGTTAAGAGCTGAATATCTATGAATTCTGGAGTAGAAAAAACTGTTTGTGTGTTTTTGTCTTGTGTTTTTTGTTATTTTTGTTGTATTTCATTACATTTGTTTTAGTTTTAAAGCACTCCACTGGGAAGTGGTAATGACTTTTTTTGCAGGGCTACTTTATCTTTTAAGGTGAATCTCCAAACAGATGTCCTTGCAAAAAATATGTTATAAAAAAAAATAAAAACGGACGAACGGTTTTCGAGATATCACAATTTAAAATTTAAAACAAGTAAGAAAATTATAGTCGGTCAAGACCAACCATATAATACCCTACACCAGAGTTTCCCGGAAAATGGGTCCGACGCACTGTGGGCCAGGATTTCCATTTTTTGGCCAATAAGATCTGTAAGGCAACACATATTTAAAAATATTTTTCAGAATGTCAAAATCTTGAATTTTGTGCATCTTTAATATCATTTTATTGTAGCTTAAAGTTTTTTTTTGTATGATGTTAAAGTTTGAGATTTTTTTTTGTATTTTGTATTCATGAAACAAATATTTTTTTTTGTACTTCAACACAATATTTTTAAAATTTTCTGCGAAGTTCTCCTAAAGACATACCTGGTAGTCTAACACATGAAATAAACTGCCAAAAAGTAAGCTAAATGTATATATTTTTTAAAATAAATTATGGAAATTCATACTTTTGTTGAAATCCGCCTTTTTTCAAAACCAAAGTCCAAAAAAGTCCAAACGATATTGACTAACCTCGAATTACGATCTGTCTCCGACAATGTATTCTATTCATATTTTTGCGACCATGTGCGACCGTTCATAAACTTTTGACATAGAGGCAATAAACCAAAATATGGCGTTTAGAAATGCCCTAAAATGGAACTTCAAAATTGTTTTGATACCCGAGTAAAAAAATTGATATGACACAATATATAATTTAATATGGGTTCGTGTCTATTTTGATATAATCTTATACGAAAAATGGTTTCATAAGATTTGATCGAATAATATCTAATAATATCAGTTTATATAACTTTATATCGACTTTGATACGAGTTTTGGTCTAATCCAATGATATAAAATTATATCCAATTATATTAAAATTTATACAATTTTATAAATCGGATGTTTTTTTAAGTTTTTAATAAAAAGTTGAAAAACTGAAATAATAAAAATAAGTTGTTCTTGAAAAAAACTTAGAAAAATTTCAAAAAATGAAGTCATGTTAAATTTTATATAAAACACTTAGAAAATATTTTCAAAAAAAATTGTCCTTGGAAAAACTTAGAAAATTTTAAAAAAATGGAGTCATATAAAATTTTATATATAACACTTAGAAAATATTTGCGATAAAAAAAATTTTCCTTGAAAAAAACTTAGAAAAAATTTAAAAGATGGAGTCATATAAAATTTTATATAAAACACTTAGAAAATATTCGTGATAA
Organism: Pegoplata infirma; assembly: GCA_963921195.1. Classification (NCBI taxonomy): domain Eukaryota; kingdom Metazoa; phylum Arthropoda; class Insecta; order Diptera; family Anthomyiidae; genus Pegoplata; species Pegoplata infirma. The sequence continues at coordinate 56,416 of CAWUER010000205.1, forward strand.
AAAAGTGGTGCTATAAAACACTTAAAAAATATTCGTGATAAAAAGTGGTGCTTGGAGGAAAAATCTTAGAAAAATAAAAAAATATGAAGTCATATGAAATTTTATATAAAACACTTTGAAAATATTTGCGATAAAAATATATTCTTGGAAAAAACTTAAAAAAATTTAAAAATAATGGAGGCATATAAAATTTTATATAAAACACTTAGATATTTAAAATGATGCATGGGGCCAGATGTTACAACATATAGTTATGTATGGCGATATCTTAAAAAAATCCCACATCAAAATTTATTATATAAACTTATCTTGCAATACATAGTGTCACACATGATCATATATGAAATAATATGACTATATAAAAGTATATAAGATCATATTAAATTATTTTTACTCGGGTATTTTTGTTTCTATTGATTTCTAATAACTCACTACGAATCACTCACGCAAAAAATGTGGCACTCACTTATCACTCATAAACAAAAACTTTGAGTCACGTGACCAGCGTCCATCTCTAGGCTAAACATTAAAAATGGGAACGCATTTAAGCGGGCATATTTTGGGAAGCATTTTCAATATTTTTTGTGAAATTGTAAGCTAGTAGCATTCTTTATACATTTAGGATGGCAATTGCTAACTGGAAATAAAAGAGTTCTCTCTTAAATGTTCCACTGAATATATTAACTCTTTGACGCATTTAAAAGAGAAATATTTTATTAAAATTTTCTGATAAAATCAGAAAGAGGGATTTATAAAACTTAGGAATGTATACATTTTACATTGTTTTTAAAATACTATGTCCTAAATTTTGGATCCGCCGTTTTGATTTCAAAAAGTCTGAGTCCGTATTCGTGCTACGCAATCATTTCCTAGTGATATTAATCAATAATTAAAATATCTTGTCCGCCATATTGGATCCGCTATTTTGAATTTTGAATATTTGATTCTGAAATAAGATTTGGCATCCGAAAAACCATTAAAATCAGAAAAAATTTTATATTTTATTTGTTGCCATTTTGGATCCGCCATTTTGAATTTAAAAAATTGAAGCACATATTCGTAATTACCGACCCTAAATACATCGAAAATGGTGAATTTTAGTACAATTAGCCAAGAGTTACAAAAGCATATCCGCCATATTGGATCCGCCATTTTGGATCCGCCATTTTTAATTTCGAATCTTTAATTCCAAAATCGGTTTTAACATTCGAAAAACCATTAAAATCGAAGTTTTTGGCAAAAATATACAACATTTAAAAAATCTTAAATTTAAATTTGTCACCATATTCGATCCCCCATTTTGAATTTTAAAAGTCTGAGCTCATATTCGTTATTAGCGACCCCAAATACATCGACAATGATAATAGTAAATACAATAAGCGAAGAATTAAAAAAATCATGTCCGCCATTTTGGATCCGCCATTTTAAATTTTGAAATTTGTTTTCCAGAATCGTGATCAGCGATCTTTTAACACCCAAATGTAATACTTTTTTGACATATAGGTTAAGCGGTCTATTTATGGCCAAAATTCAGGGATGCTGGCCCACAGTGCGATGGACCGATTAGATCTATATTTGGTCAAATCTTTAATACGCGCAAAAAACACTCACAAATCAAATTTGAGTGAAATAGGCTTCTATTTGTTGACAATAAACCATTTTAACTGAATATCGGGCGAAATTTTCACAAGGGGCCCAAGTCCAAAACTGGTCCGATGACTATCAGATTTGATAAGGTTATTTAAGTACGCGTTTAACATACACAAACAAAATTGTAATTAAATATTTTTATATATTCATGAAATTTGAGAGATTTTTGTGAAAATCGGGAAGGTAGTTTGTATGGGGGCTACAAGAAGAACTGGTCCGATTTCTTTAAAATTCAGAATGGTAATTTGTGAAGACAAAACACGTTTACATGCCAAATTTCGAAAAGATGTCTATTATAACACGGTTATTATAGTCATTTGAGCCAAAACTATAGAGGACCTTTGTATGGGGGCTAGGTCTAAATATGGACCGAGTTTTTTCAATTTCACTAGGCTTCATCCTTTGGCTGAAAGGGGCTTAAGTTTCAAATTTCAAGTCAATTGATTAAAAATTGCGACCTGTATCGTGTTTACACCGTTTACATGGACAGACAGACGGACAGACGGACGGACGGACAGACGGACAGAAGGACTGACGGACATACTATATTCCAAATACTATATTCCAAATTTCAAGTTTCTGGAACCATTTATTTAAAACATGTGTAGAAAAAGTATCAAAGTACAATTTTGTCCCCTTTTGATCTTAAGAAACTAATCAAATTCTATGAAACTGAATTGTTTATGATTGTAAGAAAAATTCTTCTGGCTCTAAAACATTTTTCCTATAACAAAAGCCTCAGTAGAAGAAGTTTCAGATTCTGAAACATATTTCTTTGGGAAAAATTTAAAAACAAAATTTCTACCATTTGTTAAATGCTTTCCTGTTTTTCTTGTACACCCTGCGTATGAGTAATATTCACTTAAATTGTTTATCACTTATACGCTTTGATGATTTTAATTTTCCAATTCCATTTCTTGGTTTTTTTTTGCCCAAAAACCTCAAAAACACTTAAAGTCTTTTAACTCTTATAAAGTTTTTTTTTTTACTTATTTTTACAGAAAAGTTCATAAATTTTTTTTTAGTTTTTATTTTGAACTTGAAAATAAAAAAAAAAGTTTATTAATTTTTATATGCACTAGATAACAACTTGGTCAAAACTATGTTGGTACTAAATAAAACGGAAGGAATATGGTTTCTTAAACTTTAAGTTAAAAAATTTTCAACAACATAAAAAACCTTCAAAACTTTAAAGTCTAACCAAACTTAAGTTTTGTTTTCATATTAAAGTTTCCTGAAAGATTCTGTATTTTTTCGTCCGAAAAAAAAACTATTTCAACAATTGAAATAAAAAACAACAACAATTTGAAAGGATAAGTAAGTGGTCATTCATAAATTGTCAGGAAAAAATGTTTTTAAAGGATTTTTTTATGTAACAAAATCTTTATTTGTGTGTTTTGGCATTATTTTTCCTTAACAAAAAAGCAAAACTTTGAGTTTAATAATCATTTGTTGCTTAAAAGCCAACCATTTTTTATGTACCCTATAGCAAATCAACATAGACAAGTTTATCAAAAACTAAGATCTCTCAAAATGCCCTGGATTCTGTCAGATTAATTTAGGAGATAAAAAAGTACCAAAGTAAAATATATCCCATTTTTTAGAATTGGATCTTCCAAAAAGTCTCAAATATTCCAATTATCCAATTATGATATACAATTTACATCTGTAACTATACAATTTTCAAAAGATCGAAAAGTACCAAATTTCACTTTACCAATATCCATTATTTCAAAATACAGAAAAAGTACCATAGTAGAATTTTTTTGATCTTCCGCAATAATAATTATGAAAATTTGATGTTTGGAATGTAGCATCCTCTGTAAATCTGTAAAGGAGGAAAAATTCGTAAAAAAATGTAAGTACGATTTTTGGTACTTTTTCGATCTCTTAAATCTGAGACCATTTTTAAAGAAAAATTTCTATATACTGGAGGAGTTTCCACTACATTTAGAAAACTACAATTTTAATAGAATAAAAAATTTAAAAAGTACTTTCGTGCTTTTTCTATCGCCTTAAAATCTAAAGTGGAAAAAGCAGTAAAAAATTTAAGTACTTTTTTTGGTACTTTTCGATCTCTTAAATCTGACACTATTTTTTATAAAAAAATGTTTCAAAGACTGGGTAAGTTTCATCTTCATTTTGAAAATTCCAATTTTAATCGTATAAGAAGTTAAAAAAAATCTTTGGTACTTTTTTATCTTCTAAAATAATGGCTCTAGAAATTTGAAAATTGGAATGCAATAAAAAAAAAAAAGTTTCGGTTCTAGAAGGGTACAAAAGCGTTCTTTGGTACTTTTTTAATATTCTGAAATAATATCCGTAAATCTATATATGGGGCATTCCATGTGAAATCGGACACTTTGAAAAACTTTTTTTTTAGATTTTCCCAATTTGTTTACAGTTTTTAGTACCCTTCGAAAACTCCTTCGTGGTAAATTTTCAGATTTTTTTGATGACCCGTTCAAAAGATATCGAATTTTTAAAAATTGGTAGTTTGTTCCTTTACTCAAACTTCTTTTAATCATAACTTCTTCAATAATGGTCCAAATTTAAAATTTTTTTTTTCAAAATTTTTGTTTTTTAAGTACTTTCTAAAAAAAAAATTCCAAAAAATTCTTAAAACCGCTCTAGTATGCGATTTTTAAGTTTTAAAATTTAAATATCATTTTTGAAAATGTTTGTACTCTTCGATTTTTTTGAAATTTTTTTGTGTAAAACTTCTATCAATTCTACAAATTTTTCGTCCAGGAAGATCGTGGGATAACGATTATTACTATTTTTTAAAATTTTTTGAAAAATTTTTATTGTAATTTTCCAATCTTAAAATCATTTGTACTGCTCCAATGGTGCGTCATAGAGGGGTCCTTTATAAGACCGACGCCCATTAATTTTTACGTTTTAACATTTCTTTGGAACAAACTAATACCCTATCTCCAATTTCTAAGAGGGCTCCCACACAAAACGAAATTTTTTAAAATTTGTTCTAACCGCTCTAACTGCCCTAATAGTGCCCTTAGAGCAACAAAATGTATGACCGACCCACAATATTTTTTTAGTCCAAACATTTTCTCTGAAAACACCTACCCTCTATCTTTAACTGTTAAGGCGGTCCCCATACAATTTTTTTATTTTTTGTAAATTTGTTTTATTTAATCAGCTTCTACCGGTCCAATGGTGCGTCCGAGAGGGGTCATTAGTGAGACCGACCCCCATTTATTTTTACCCTACAATATTTTTTCAAAACATACCTACGCCCTCTCTCCACTCCCTAAGTAGGCTCCCATACAAATAACAGTTGGAGCAAATTTTATAAAAATGTAATTTTGTATGGGAGCCTACTTAGGGAGTAGAGATAGGGCGTAGGTATGTTTTAAAAAAATGTTGTAGGGTAAAAATAAATGGGGGTCGGTCTCACTAATGACCCCTCTCGGACGCACCATTGGACCGGTAGAAGCTGATTAAATAAAACAAATTTACAAAAAATAAAAAAAATTGTATGGGGACCGCCTTAACAGTTAAAGATAAAGGGTAGGTGTGTTCAGAGAAAATGTTTGGACTAAAAAAATATTGTGGGCCGGTTATACATTTTGTTGCTCTAAGGGCAATATTAGGGCAGTTAGAGGGGTTGGAACAAATTTTAAAAAATGTCGTTTTGTGTGGGAGCCCCCTTAGAAATTGGAGATAGGGTATTAGTTTGTTCCAAAGAAATGTTAAGACGTAGAAATTAATGGGGGTCGGTCCTATAAAAGACCCCTCTATGACGCACCATTGTAGCAGTAGAAATGATTTTAAGATTGAAAAATTACAATAAAATTTTTTCAAAAAATTTTAAAAAATAGTAATAATCGATATCCCACGATCTTCCCGGGCAAAAAATTTGTAGAGTTGATAGAAGTTTTACAAACATTTTCAAAAATGAGATTTAAATTTTAAAACTTAAAAATCGCATACTAGAGCGCTTTTAAGAATTTTTTGTGATTTTATTTTAGAAAGTACTTAAAAAAACAAAAATTTTGAAAAAAAAAAAATTTGAAATTTGGACCATTATTGAAGAAGTTATGATTAAAAGAAGTTTGAGTAAAGGAACAAACTACCAATTTGAAGGAGTTTTCGAAGGGTACTAAAAACTGTAAACAAATTGGGAAAATCTAAAAAAAAAGTTTTTCAAAGTGTCCGATTTCACATGGAATGCCCCATATATAAAAGATTAACGTGACTGACTGACTGACATACACATTCATCATCGCCCAGCCCAAACCGCTGAAGCTAGAGACTTGAAATTTGGACTGTAGTTCCACCTCCCAGAATATCGATCCACTAAGGCTGGATTTTTGCCAATGTTGATTCTAAGGGGGTAAAAAGGGTAAAAAACTGTACTTTTGGTACTTTTTATATCTCTTGAAATAATGGTCATAGAGACTTGAAATTTGGACTGTATGTTCACGTCCCGGAATATAGATCCAGTAAGGCCGGATTTTTACCAATGTTGATTCTAAGGGGGTAAAAGGGGTAAAAAAATGTATTTTTGGTACTTTTTATATCTCCTGAAATAATGGTCTCACAAGGGAAGTATCTCAACCCTTATGAACCGATTTGCCTGAAACTTAAAATATATATTAAAGAGACGATTTTAAGGTAGGGGTGTCTCGGCTTATCGGCCATATCGGTGTTTAAAAATTTCGTTGTCCCCTTATGAAACCATGTGGACCTTCGGGAAAATTTTGATAACTTCCGAACTAACAGGAATATCATCTAGGGCAAAAATACGGGTCGACTCAAATTTAATAAAGATTATTTCTTATCCATATGGATATCGTAGGTCTATGTCTTCACATAAGTACCCGTTAAAATTTAGACATTTTCCTGAAAAAAATATTTAAAGAAGCCGAATTTTTACAAGGTTATGCCATCATTGGATAGGCATTAAAAAACCTTTCTTCTCATATGAAAACATCATATAGTTTCTTAAAAAGAAATGGCTGAAAAATACAAAAAACGATTTTTTCACAATTTTTTGACCCATGTTTTGAACCCCTATATCCCCGATATGGCCGATAAGCCGAGACACCCCAACCTTAGAATTGTCTCTTTGATATCTATTTTAGGTTTCAGGCAAATAGGTTCATAAGGGTTGAGATACTTCCCTTGTCAGAGACTTGAAATTTCGACTGCATGTTCACATCCCGGAATATAGATCCAGTAAGGCAGTTTTTTTGCCAACGTTGATTCTAAGGGGTAAAAAGGGTTAAAAACCGTACCTTTGGTTATTTTTTATATTTCCTTAAATAATGGTCCTAGACACTTGAAATTTGGAATGTATGTTCACCTCCCGGAATATAGATCCAGTAAGGCAGGGTAAAAAAGTAAAAAACTGTACCTTTGGTTAGTTTTTATATTTCCTTAAATAATGGTCCTAGACACTTGAATTTTGGAATGTAGGTTCAGCTTCCGGAATATAGATCTACTAAGGCTGGATTTTTGCCAATGTTGATTCTAAGGGGGTAAAAATGGTAAAAAACTGTACTTTTGGTACCTTTTATATTTTCTTAAATAATGGTCATAGAAACTTAAAATTTGCAATGTAGGTTCACCTCCTGGAAAAAATATTCACCATGGCTGGGTTTTTGCCAATGTTGACTCTACGGGAGTAAAATGGAAAAAAGTGTACTTTTGGTACTTTTTTATTTACTGAAATAATGGTACCTTTTATAAAAAGTATCTTTTATAAAAAGTACCTTTTATAAAAAGTATCTTTTATAAAAAGTACCTTTTATAAAAAGTACCTTTTATAAAAAGTACCTTTTATAAAAAGTACCTTTTCTAAAAAGTACCTTTTATAAAAAGTGCCTTTTATAAAAAGTACCTTTTACAAAAAGTACCTTTTATAAAAAGTACCTTTCGTAAAAAGTACCTTTTATAAAAAGTACCTTTTATAAAAAGTACCTTTTATAAAAAGAACCTTTTATAAAAAGTACCTCTTATAAAAAGTACCTTTTATAAAAAGTACCTTTTATAAAAAGTACCTTTTATAAAAAGTACCTTTTATAAAAAGTACCTTTTATAAAAAGTACCTTTTATTAAAAGTACCTTTTATAAAAAGTACCTTTTATAAAAAGTACCTTTTATAAAAAGTACCTTTTATAAAAAGTACCTTTTATAAAAAGTACCTTTTATAAAAAGTACCTTTTATAAAAAGTACCTTTTAGAAAAAGTACCTTTTATAAAAAGTACCTTTTATATAAAGTACCTTTTATAAAAAGTACATTTTATAAAAAGTACTTTTTATAAAAAGTATCTTTTATAAAAAGTACTTTTTATAAAAAGTACTTTTTATAAAAAGTACCTTTTATAAAAAGTACCTTTTATAAAAAGTACCTTTTATAAAAAGTACCTTTTATAAAAAGTACCTTTTATAAAAAGTACCTTTTATAAAAAGTACCTTTTATAAAAAGTACCTTTTATAAAAAGTACCTTTTATAAAAAGTACCTTTTATAAAAAGTACCTTTTATAAAAATTACCTTTTAAAAAAAGTACCTTTTATTAAAAGTACCTTTTATTAAAAGTACCTTTTATTAAAAGTACCTTTTATAAAAAGTACCTTTTATAAAAAGTACCTTTTATAAAAAGTACGGTTTGTTTAAAGGAACGGAAGGACACTTTTTGGTACTTTTTTATTTCCTGAAATAATAATCACAGAAATTTGAATTTGTAAAAGGTTCGCCTCTCGGATAATAAAGGGGTTAAAAGGGGTAAAAAAGTGTACTTATTTATTTTCTGATATAATGGTCACAGAAACTTAAAATTTGGAAAAAAAAGATTGGGAAAAGTACTTTTTGGAAATTCCGTTTCTTAACGGGGATAAAAAGTACTTTTAATATTTACTGAAACAATGATCCTAGATAATTGAAATATGGATTATTGGATCCATCGGTGAAGAAAAAGCATTCTGAAAGAGGTACTTTTTGAAAATTCCGTTTCTAATTGGGGTAATAAAGTGTACTTTTGTTGCTTTTTTTGTTCCTATAATAATGACCTTAGAAGAAGGAGATGGAATTGGAAATGAAATGGAGTAGAACGGGGAACAAAATGGAATAGAGCAGGGAACAATATGGAATGATATTTTTTACTCAAGTTTTTCGTGTTTAGCTTTTTTTAATCCATATTTTTTCGCTCTATAAATTTTTTTCACTTAAACTTATTTTTTTTATTCCAATTTATTTTTTCACTGAAATATTTATTCACTCAAAATCCAAATCCCGACATAAGGGCTCGAAAATTGTCAATACATTTTTTCCCCGGAACGAACATCATAACGTACCAGCGAAGTTATTCAAATTCTATTGCTTAAATTATTCATTGAAATATTTTTTTATGGAAGACTTAAACGTCCACAAGTAAATAAAACAAATATTACGTAGGGGATTTTTTTTTTTTTAAATCAATAGAGTAATCCTGATCCTTCTATTATCCGGTATTCAATACAACCGGTAACGAAGTACCGGGATGGTAAGCTAGTACTTGATATTTGAAATGTAGTGTCCTCTTGTGAAAAAAGAAACATTCTGTGAAAAATCCTTTTGATTCTAGAGGGGAAAAGGTGGTAAAAAGTTTTAGTACTTTTTGTTAGTACTTTTTGTGTTTTTAAAATAAAAGTCCTCTTAATCTAAGAATATTTTTTTTAGAAGAAATCTAAAATTTTCTATATGAAAAATATCTCAGAATCTTACAATTAGATTTTTCTATAAGAAAAATTTTTCAGAATCTGAAATTTTTTCTATAGGAAAAATTTTTCAAAATCTAAAACTTTTTCGGTAGAAAAAATATTTCAAAATCTATGAAGGGTATTAAAAAGTCGATTTTGATCAACACAAACCAATTACTTTTTGTTATCAATAGAATCCGCCAAACTAGAATTGACATAATATTTATAGACAGACCATTTGTAAAATTATTTATTTTATTTTTTGTATCATTTGTTATTTTTTGTAATTTTTTTTTTCAATGTGCTTTTTTTCCCTCAACATAAAAGAAATGTTTTAAAAAAATTTATAAAATCTTTGGTTTTTTTTCTAGTTTTACAAAAAAAAAAGTTTGTTTATACTTTCGTGTTATTGCCACAAGGATGTTAAACATACTTTTGTTAAACAATTTTGTTCAGAGAGTTGTTTTAGTAAACAAAAACCATTAAAAATTATTACTTCTTGTGGTTATTTACTGTTGTTTAATGATGAGGTTGTCAATTTCCTTTTTGAGGTTTTAATATAAAAAGGACAACTTTCAAGGTTCATTGGTATTAGAAAATGTTTAAAAAAAGTATATTTTTTAGCAATAATTGTAGGTGAAATGTGAGATTTTTTTTTAGGAAATAAAAAGAATTTCTTATTATAAAAAGATTGATGTTTATATTTAGCAACAATTTTTTTATTTTATTTTGATCAAAAGGAAAAGTATTATAATCGGTTAGAAATGATTTTTATACCCTCCACTCTGGTGATAGAGGGTATATATAAGTTTGTCATTCCGTATGTAACACATTGAAATATTGGTTTAGGACCCCATAAAGTATATATATTCATGATCCTTGATCGATTTTAAGTCGATCTAGCGATGTCCGTCTGTCTGTCTGTCTGTCTATTGAAATCACGTTTTTGGCAATACTCCGAAACCGATTTAAACGCTTGGGGTACCAAAAGTTGCGTAATTTTCCCAGGCAAAAACTGATGGGTTTTTTTTAAATCGGTTAAGTATTTTAAAAGTTATGAGTGATTTTCTGATTTTCTGATTTTGATCATAGTTTTTTTTTTAACATAACCCTAAATTAACTCATATTTTGTGTAGATACAAACATAACAAAGAATACGAAAATGAAAAAAAAAAACGGAGATAAAGAAAAAAATCTTTACAAAAAACTTTAAATATGTAAAACAAAATCTAAATTTTATAAAAAAAAGTTCGTTAAGTAATAATAAAAAAATTGAGTTATTTTTATGTACATACATAGCATGAGTGTGTGTGTGTCAGTTTTTTGCTTCGTCATATTAACGGGCTTGCCAGACTTTTTTTTTGGCTGTGTCGCCAAATCGGATGAAAAATATCGCCAAAATTCAATTTTGTTCAGATTTCTCAAAAAAAAAATATTTTCATTTAAAAAAAATAAATTTTGTTAAATAATAAAAGACAGAAATAAACTTTATGGCAAAAACCGCCCAAATCCCGAAATCTATATATATAAACGAGTAATGTGACTGACTGACATACTCACTCATAATCGCCCAGCCCAAACCGCTGAAGTTAGAGACTTGAAAATTGGACTGTAGGTTGACCTCCCGGAATAAAGATCCACTGAGGCTGGATTTTTGCCAATGTTGATTCTAAGGGGATAAAAAGGGTAAAAAAACTGTACTTTTGATACTTTTTAAATCTCCTGATATAATGATCATAGAGACTTGAAATTTGGACTGTATGTTCACCTCCCGGAATATAGATCCATTAAGGGTGGGTTTTTGCAAGTGTTGATTCTAAGGGGGTCAAAAGGGTAAAAAACTGTACTTTTGGTGCTTTTTATATCTCCTGAAATAATGGTTATAGAAACTTGAAATTTGGACAGTATGTTCACATCCTGGAATATAGATCCAGTACGGCTATATTATTACCAATGTTGATTCTAAGGGGGTAAAAAGGGAAAATTCTGTACTTTTGGTACCTTTTATATTTCCTTAAAAAATTGTCATATAGACTTGAAATTTGGACTGCATGTTCACCTCCCGGAATAAAGATCCCCTAAGACTTTGTTTTTGCGAATGATGTTTCCAATAGGGTAAAAAGGGTAAAAATATGTACTTTTGTTACATTTTATATTTCCTTAAATAATGGTACTAGAAAATTGAAATTTGCAATGTCGGTTCACCTTCCGGAAAAAAGATTCACTAATGGGTAAAAAAGTACTTTTGGTACTTTTTTTTATTTACTGAAATAATAGTTATTCAAACTTAAAATTTAGAATGTAAGTTCCTTTAGTAAAATAAAACATTCTAGAACAAGTTCTTTCCGAAAATTCTGTAGCGTTTTCAAAAAGTACCTTTTATAAAAAGTACCTTTTATAAAAAGTACCTTTTATAAAAAGTACCTTTTATAAAAATTACCTTTTATAAAAAGTACCTTTTATAAAAAGTACCTTTTATAAAAAGTACCTTTTATAAAAAGTACCTTTTATAAAAAGTACCTTTATAAAAAGTACCTTTTATAAAAAGTTCCTTTATAAAAAGTACCTTTTATAAAAAGTACCTTTTATAAAAAGTACCTTTTTTAAAAAGTACCTATTATAAAAAGTACCTTTTATAAAAAGTACCTTTTATAAAAATTACCTTTTATAAAAAGTGCCTTTTATAAAAAGTACCTTTTATAAAAAGTACCTTTTATAAAAAGTACCTTTTATAAAAAGTACCTTTTATAAAAAGTACCTTTTATAAAAAGTACCTTTTATAAAAAGTACCTTTTATAAAAAGTACCTTTTATAAAAAGCACCTTTTATAAAAAGTACCTTTTATAAAAAGTACCTTTTATAAAAAGTACCTTTTATAAAAAGTACCTTTTATAAAAAGTACCTTTTATAAAAATTACCTTTTATAAAAAGTACCTTTTATAAAAAGTACCTTTTAAAAAAGTTCTTTTATAAAAAGTACTTTTTATAAAAAGTACCTTTTATAAAAAGTACATTTTATAAAAAGTACCTTTTATAAAAAGTACCTTTTATAAAAAGTACATTTTATAAAAAGTACCTTTTATAAAAAGTACCTTTTATAAAAAGAACCTTTTTAAAAAGTACCTTTTATAAAAAGTACCTTTTTAAAAAGTACCTTTTATAAAAAGTACCCTTTATAAAAAGTACCTTTTATAAAAAGTAAATTTTATAAAAAGTGCCTTTTATAAAAAGTACCTTTTATTAAAAGTACCTTTTATAAAAAGTAAGTTTTATAAGAAGTACCTTTTATAAAAAATACCTTTTTTTTTTTTAAGTTTATATGTTTGTCCATCCACACAAAAAATTCAGAAACACGTTTTTCTTTTTTTTTTCGAGAAAATCGCATTTGTATTTTAAATTCCATAACAGTTTAGTAATTTGCTTGTATTTTCTTGTTTCAACAGAGTGTATGAGTAATATTTATGCAATTAATAATACTCATTCGCAACGTTAAAACAAGAAAATACAAGCAAATTACAATTGTTATAAAATTTAAAATTCAAATGCGATTTTCTCGAAAAAAACGAAAAATGCGTTTCCGATTTTTTTTTGTGTGGATGAACAAACTAAAAAAAAAGAATATTAAAAAAGAGGCCAAATTTTTGAAAAATTTGCTTTTTAAAAAATAGAAAATTTCAGAACGGGTTCTGAAAACTAAAAAAAAAAAATGTTGATCGATAGCCCATACAAAACTATATAAGAATTTTTGAGATTGTGGTGCATTTCGTTTTAATTTGATAAATATTTAAACAAGGTAGCTCGACACAAATTTTACCATTTTTCCAGAATTTAACCACGCCTCCTAAGCCCAGTTTTTATAAAATTTTAAAACCAAAAACGCAATTTTCATAATTACATATAAGGCTATTCACACAACCTATTCATAAATTCACTGGACACATGTTTTTCTGTAGCCGGACATTTGGTGTGGAATCCCCCAAATACGACAGAAACTTAATATAATTACTTGTTGTTGCCTCGAGCAGTTTGGTTATATATTTTTGCGATATCGGTTCAGCGGTTTAAATGTTATGAACAAAAATATAAGGGCACCTAGAAAATTTTGGTACATTCAACATTACCTAAAAATTAAAAATGCTTTAATTTGGCTGCTGAATTGTATATCGAATGTTATTTAAACAATTACAAACATATTTTTTACACAAACGTTTTTTTTACCAACTTTTTTTAATTCCACGGAAATTTAAAAAAAAAAAATTTTTTTCTCAAAATAAATTCCTTTTCCATTTTTTAACAAAATTTTTTACCAACAATTTCATTTTGAACAATTCTTTTATAAATATTTTTTTTCCAATTATCTCTTTTACATTGTGGAGGGTATCTATGGGGCATTCCATGTCAAATCGGACACTTTGAATTTTTTTTTTTAGACTTTCCCAATTTGTTTACAGTTTTTAGTACCCTTCGAAAACTCCTTCGTGGTAAATTTTCAGATTTTTTTGATGACCCGTTCAAAAGATATCGAATTTTTAAAAATTGGTAGTTTGCTCCTTTACTCAAACTTCTTGTACTCATAACTTCTTCAATAAGGGTCCAAATTTCAATTTTTTTTTTCAAAATTTTTGTTTTATTACGTACTTTAAAAAAAAAAATCCCAAAAAATTCTTAAAAGTGCTCTAGTATGCGATTTTTAAGTTTTTAAATTTAAATCTCATTTTTGAAAATGTTTGTACTCTTCGATTATTTTGTGTAAAACTTCTATCGATTCTACAAACTTTTTGCCCAGGAGGATCGTGGGATAACGATTATTACTATTTTTTTAAATTTTTCGAAAAAATTTTATTGTAATTTTCCAATCTTAAAATCATTTCTACTGCTCCAATGGTGCGTCATAGAGGGGTCCTTTATAAGACCGACCCCCATTAATTTTTACGTCTTAACATTTCTTTGGAATAAACTAATACCCTATCTGCAATTTCTGACGGGGCTCCCACACAAAACGACATTTTTTAAAATTTGCTCCAACCGCTCTAATAGTGCCCTTAGAGCAACAAAATGTATGACCGACCCACAATATTTTTTTAGTCCAAACATTTTCTCTGAACGCACCTACCCTCTATCTTTAACTGTTAAGGCGGTCCCCATCCATTTTTTGTTTATTTTTTGTAAATTTGTTTTATTTAATCAGCTTCTACCGGTCCAATGGTGCGTCCGAGAGGGTCATTAGTGAGACCGACCCCCATTTATTTTTACCCTACAACATTTTTTTAAAGCATACCTACGTCCTATCTCCACTTCCTAAGTAGGCTGGGATTTTTTAAAAAGTACGTAAAAAACAAAGATTTTGAAAAAAAAAAATTTAAATTTGGACCATTATTGAAGAAGTTATGAGTACAAGAAGTTTGAGTAAAGGAACAAACTATCAATTTTTAAAAATTCGATATCTTTTGAACAGGTCATCAAAAAAACCTGAAAATTTACCACGAAGGAGTCTTCGAAGGGTACTAAAAACTGTTAACAAATTGGGAAAATCTAAAATTTTTATTTTTTCAAAGTGTCCGATTTGACATATAATGCCCCCTATACATTTGTCAATACTTTTTAACTTGCTTTTACATTGTTTTCCAATGCGTATGAGCAATATTGCTTTTTTTTTTGTAAATTATACGCACCGTAATTCAAACCATTTCTTTTAACAGAAAATAGTCCGTTTACTATTTTAGGAAAGTTTTATAATAGGAGACAAATTTTGCAGCAAAAAAATATGATTTTGGACCATTTTTCATATAAAAAATTTTTAGTTTCAGAAATTTTTTTCTCAGACTCTAAAAAAAATCATGCAGAAACAGTGTTAGACTGAGAATTTTAACATGATAATGCTTTTATCCTGGTGTTTTTGACTATATACGCTAACGACTAAAAAAAAAGAAAATAAGAATAACTGTTTTCTTTTTCTTAAAACCGAAAATAATAATTCACCTGCTCACGGTGAGCCTCAGCGATGTTTAGGTTGAACTTTAGTGTCGACGAAAAGTGTAAGCGCAGTTTGATTTCTACAAGATTAAATGTCACAAAACTGTTAACAGCGAAATCGTAGCTGCTCGCATTCGCGAGATAACGCGAAATTAGTGTTTTTGTATTTTTTTTAAATTTTGACATTGAAGTTTTTTAAATATTTTCTTAAACTGAGTATACAGTTTTAATTCTACTTATTTAAAGGTCACAAAACAGTAAACATCAAAATCCTATCTTCTCTAGTTCGCGAGAAATCGCGAAATTAATTTTGTGTTATTTTTGTTTTCATTTTTTATTTTTAGATAGGTTTCTTTAAAATTTCGTATGCAGTTTTACTTGTGCTTGATCAAAGGTCACACAGCTGTTGACATCGAAATAGTAGGTGTTAAATTTCGCGAGATATCGCGTAATTATATATTTTTCTTTTATTATTTATTTATATTATAAAACCGGTTCTTTGGAAATAATAAAAAAAGGTGGTATGCAGTTTGATTTGAACATGTTGGAAGAAATTAAAACTGCCCACAAAAAATTATAGCTGCTCACTTTCGCGAGAAATAGCGAAAAACAACTTTTTGTGGGGTATTTCTTGTTTTGATTAATAAATGAAGTTTCTTTAACATTGTTGAAATACAAGAAATGCAGTTTGATTTGCTACTGATTAAAGGTGATAAGGCTGTTAACATTTAAATTCTAGCTGCTCAATTCTTCGAGATATCGCTAAAAAACTCGCTAAACTACTATTTATTCATTACTCTGTGTTATTTTTGGTCTGTAAAAACATTTACTTTAATTAAAGACAAAAATGTGGTATGTAGTTTAAATTCGAGGTTATTAAAGTTGACAAAACTATAACCATAAGAATTATAGATGATCAATTTCCCGAGAAATTGCAAAATTACTGTTCAAGCTTTTATATTAATTATTTTTTTCTTTAGTGTCTTAAATAAAGGAACAAAAATAAGAACCGACAAATATATTGTATGCAATTTAAATTTTATGTGGTTAAGGGTGGTAAAACTGCTCAAATCCATATCTTGACTGCTAATTTACGCGAAAAATATTTTTTTTTACAATTTTTTATTTTTTAATTTTGCGATTTCTCGCGAAACTGAGAAGATATGATTTCGATGTTAACTGTTTTGTGACCTGTAAATAAATACAATTAAAACAGCATACCCAGTTTTTGAAGATATTTAAAAAACTTCATTCTCAAAATTTTAGAAAATACAAAAACACTAATTTTGCGATATCTCGCGAATGCGAGCAGCTACGATTTCGCTGTTAGCAGTTTTGTGACATTTAATCAGGTAGAAATCGAACTGCGTTTACACTTTTCGTTGACACGAAAGTTGAAAATATACATCGCTGAGGCTCACCGTGTGTTGGTGAATAATATAATAATATCTTAATTCACCTAATGGTGAATAAAAAGTTTTTCACCACCTGGTGAAAAACGTGACATAATTATTTTTCATCAATTTTTTTTTATTTTATTTTTTTTTTCATTTTTTTTTACAAAAAAAAATTTCTTTTTTAATCTTTTTATTTTTATTCTTTTACAAATTTTTGTTTTATTTCAAAGGACGTATGGTAAAATGCATTTTTGTTTCGTCTCACACTAAAAACATTTTTCTTTCAAAGAAGGCTTAGATTTTTAAACACTTTTCCTTTGGGTGAATTTTCAGATTGTCTGAAAATTTTTGAATTTTAAGACAATTTTCTAAGAAAAACATTCTGGTTATTGGTATACTCATAGATTTACCAACGTTTTTGGGAATCTCCATTAATTTTAGTAATTTTTTTTTATGATTTTAGAAGGTTTAATTATTATCCACCGACAAATTTCCAATTTAAATTTGAATTGCTACAGTTGAATTAACAAATTTCGAAAAAATCCAATTATGCTTTGTTTTTAAATCCTTAAAACTAAATTGGTTAGTATTTTAAATATTTAATACGAATGTTTTGATTTTTTTTATTGTTTTTCTATATTCATACCCACAATAAAACATATTTTTCAGAAATATAAATTAACAATTAGTTTGTTTTGTAAACCATAAACAAAGTTTACACATGCACTCGCTGGCACTATAGAAAACTTTGCCCTTATCAATTTCGCCCAATAAAAAAACCAAACACAAAAAATAAAAATTTTTAACAAAATATAGCAACATCATATGAAAAAAAAGTTTAAATTATTAAACAGAAAACTACATAGAAATGGCGACAATTGAAAAACCACAAATTGTATTTCACGCAAATGTACTGGTTGTTATTGGAGTATAAAATATTCAGTAACATATGAATACAAAACTAAAAAAAACATAAAAAATAATAAACTTTTATGGAATTTCAGATGAAATCACATAATAAACTATTAATATTGGTGGCAAATACATTTAAAACAGAGATGATACAAAATTACAGTGAGGGGAATTTAAATAAACGCAGTTGGATTACGTTTTTTTGTGTAGTTTTATTGATATAATTGAACCATCAAAGCTTTACAACAATTTTTATTAAAAATTTTCTTAGTTTCTTGCAACTATAAGTATTAAGATAACATAAAGTCCCTTTACTAAAATTTTCCTGAGTGTATTTCTTTTGTATTTATTAAGTACATTTTTCCTTAAATTATAATTTAAAGTATGAAAATATCGTTTAATCAAGTTTTATAATTTAGTGCTGTTGTTTTTTATTTACTCCTTAAAGTATGCTATAAAAAATCAGCAAAAATGTTACAAAAAATTTCCGAAAAAACAGGTTGATTCGTACTTGTCTAAATCCATTTAAATTTCACTTGTTTCTGAAATAAATTTAAATTAAATTGATTTAATAAACACAGCTATTGTTATTGAATATGTTTGAGTATTTAAATATACATTCATAAAAATGCAATTTTACCCTAGAACAGCGGTTACCAACCTATGGTACGCGTACCACTAGGGGGTACGCGAAAGTGTCCGCGGGGGTACGCAAAATTTTAGTAATTTGGACATTCGTTTTCGATTAACTTTTCAATGCTGGTTCTGCATCTGGCTTCCAAGTATTTCCATAACGTCAGTTTTTTAAGAAAGTTGAGGTCAAAGTTCACAGAAAACGTAATTTTTGTGCAATTTAGAGTCCCCGCACAACAATGTCGGTGACGTTTTTTCATACAAATTTGGCAAGAAAAAACGCTCGACCGAAAACTGCTTGAATAAAATTAATTTTATTTTTGTGTCGGTTTCTCTCTCTCTTTTAATTTTTGATATACAAATGTTGCCACATTTTTATAAATATTTCGATTATTTTCGATAAAGTAAACAAAAAAATGTGATCTCTAAAAAAAAATATTTAAAATTCTAAAAAAAAAAACACAAAACAAAAGATTCAATATGAGAAAATCATATTGATATTAAAAAATACAATAAATTTAAATAAAAAAGTGAAGAAAAAGTGACAAAAAAGTGAAAAATTGTGTAAAAATTAACATATGACAGCATTTTCCGCTACCGCCTTTGTTTTGCGCCTATACTCTCTCATGACCGAAAACGTCAACCGCTCCGACATTGTTGTGCGGGGACTCTTAGAGAGCATTTTTGCGATATTTTTTGATGATATTTTGAGATCTGACGACTTGTTTTCGGTTAACCTTCCGATGCTGATTCCGAATATGGGGGGATGTCACTGACTCAAATCTGTTCGGATTTGAAAAAAGTGGTTTGCTTGTAAAACACAAAACGAATATTATAATTTTCGGAATGAAATCACTTTTAAAAATCAAAGTGGAATTGAATTGCATAAAGGTGGTTTCATTCCGAAAAAAAATATTCTCTTTTCGTTTTACGAGTAAACCTCTTTTTCCAAATCCGAACGGAATTTAGTCTGTGACAGGCCTCATAGTTCTTAAAATTTTCTGTGATGTCAGGTTTTTGAGAAAATTTATGTCAAAGTTCTCAAAAAAAGTGTATTTGGACATTTGTAAGACGGGTTGTGATAGAGTGGAAATTTTGGAACCATTTTGTTAAGCTCAAAATGCCCTTTCATTGTATATACGAGGGAGTTTCATTCGAAAAGTCACGGAATTGTTGATCTGCCCTTGTATTAAAAAAAAAAACATTTAAAAAAAATTAAAAACATTATATTTGGAACTTTTTGTAAGAGTTCAAAAAACGTCCATTGTTAAAATTTTTTTTTGTAGAATCGACTAGTGAAATCAAATTTGCAATATTTTCAGCTGTTTTGGCTCTGCAGAAAAATCAGCTCAAAATCCGCGTTTTCAGATGCACACAGAAAAATAAATTTCCAATCGAATTTTTCAGTTGTACTAACTCAATATTCAATTGCAGCTACCGTATTTGGCTCAGACAACCGAATTTTGTGGTTGTTTTAATCAAAAGCGAGTTATATCAACCGAATTCAGTTGTAACTACCGGTATTCAATTGTAACAACCTAAATGCAAATGTTTCTACCGAATTTTAGTTGTATTAACTGAATTTTGTTTGGAAATTAGCAAATTTCTTTTCTGTGCGTGCATTGAACCACCCCAGGAGCGAACATTTTTCCAAAAAAATACCACCATTGTTTTGATTTCTCCTAAATCCTTAAAAAAAATGATAATACCCACAGATCAAAAATTTCAAAATTACCTCTAATATTTATATGTGAAGTTTTTTAACGAAAACAAAAAACTCGTTAGGGGGTACGCGGCTGACAAAATTTAAAATTAGAGGTACGCTAGCCAAAAAGGTTGGTAACCGCTGCCCTAGACGGTTAAATGAAATTAAAACCAAATAGTTTTGTAACAAGATGCATGCATGTAGTAATAGTATTAAAAAAGTTATTCTAAAAACAAGCACTTAATTAACCCTACAATGGACAAACAGTTTTTAATTAAAAAATACAAAAAAAAAATTATGACCTTTTTTTGATTTTTCTTATAAAACGTCAGTTTTTCAATTTTTACGTCAAAGTTGAAAAATTAAAACTAAAAAAAATTGCTGCATTATAGGGTTAACAATAATATATGGTTATGATGGTGTTGCTTTTTAAATATGTAATGGTAATGGTTATTATTCTTGCATATAGCTACAGTAATTTTATACTGTTATAGATGTTTATAAGGGCGGAGCAAATTTGACTTGTTTGTCGAATTTGAAAAATCGTCGGGGTCGGAAAACTTGTCTTTTAGGGTTAATATTAACACAAAACCATATTAAACCTGTAGGGTTTTTTAGCTTAAAATATTATTATGGTGTTTTCTTTTCTGGCAAAATAATAAATAAAATAAAAATATAAATTTTTATTTTTTTTTTTTCTAAAAAATATCTGACCTGTAAAGTGCACAAATTACAGTTGGTTTAAATTTTACAAAAATATAACTTTAAACGGGAGTATACTTAGGGAGTGGAGATAGGACCTCAACGGTTGAAGATAGAGGGTAGAAGAAAATGTTTGAATTAAAAAAATATTGTGGGTCGGTAATACATTTTACTACTCTAGGGGCGCTTTTAGGGCAGTTAGAGCGGTTAGAGCAAATTAAAAAAAAAAAAATGGCCTTTCGTATGGAAGCCACCTTAGAAATTGTAGATAGGGTATTAGTTTGTTCGAAGAAATGTTAAGATATAAAAAATAATGGGGGTCGGTCTTGGAAATGAGCCCTCTATGACGCACCATTGCAGCAGTAAAAGTGATTTTTAGATTGAAAAATCACAATAATTTTTTTTAAAAAAACTTTAAAAAATAGTAATAATCGTTAGCCCACTATCCTCCTGGGCAAAAAATTTGTAGAATTGATAGAAGTTTTACACAAAAAAATTTCAAAAAAATCAAAGAGTACAAACATTTTCAAAAATGAGATTTAAATTTTAAAACTTAAAAATCGCATACTAGAGCGCTTTTGAGAATTTTTTGGGATTTTTTTTTAAAAAGTACTCAAAAAACAAAATTTTTGAAAAAAAAAAATTAAATTTGGACCATTATTGAAGAAGTTATGAGTAAAAGAAGTTTGAGTAAAGGAACAAACTACCAATTTTTAAAAATTCGATATCTTTTGAACGGGTCATCAAAAAAATCTGAAAATTTAACACGAAGGAGTTTTCGAAGGGTACTAAAAACTGTAAACAAATTGGGAAAATCTAAAAAAAAAAATTGTTCAAAGTGTCCGATTTGACATGGAATGCCCCATATACTTTATGGGGTCCTTGTCTGATATTTCGATGCGTTTGACACGCAATGACAAAGTGAGTATACCCTGAGTATATAATGTGGTGGAAGGGCATACAACAAGTTTTGATGAAAAAAAATTTTGAATGAAAAAAAAGTTTGTATGAAATACAAGTTTTTGATGAAGAAAAAATTTTTTGATGAAAAAAAAAAATACAAAAAAATTTTTTGATGAAAAAAAAATTATTGATAAAAAACTTTTTGATAAAAAAAACACAAAAAAATTTGATGAAAAAAAAATTTTTTTGATGAAAAAGAAAAAAAAATTTTGATACAGAAAAAAATTTTTGATGAAAAAAAAAAATTATGAAAAAAATTGACGAAAAAAAATTAATGAAAAAAAGTTTTTGATCAAGAAAAAAAAATTTTTGTTGAAAAAATACAATTTATGATAAAAAATTATGAAAAATAATTTTTTGATAGAAAAAAAATTACGAAAAACTATTTTTTAATGAAAAAAATAACACTGTGCTACAGTGAAAAAAATATTTCTGATGTGACATGGTATAGGTTGTTGGTTTTGTCGAGTAGATCACAAAAATGCCCATTAAACTTGCCAGACACCCTACAATTTTAGAGTTATTGTCAAAAAACTTTTTTTTGGGAGTTTGCTCACTTAACCTTGTGTAATTCAGAATGTTTTCAACCGATTTTTAATTTTTTAACTGTTTTAGATAGAAGTAGGAAAGGGCTTTCCATGTGTGTGAATTGGTCTACACATATAAGAAAGATATCTATTGTTTTTTCAATAATATCTAATTTTCTTGTTACTTTTTGAAAATTTTTCGAGTTTATCGATTTTTTTTGCTATAGTTCATTTACCAACCTTTATATTTATAAACGTATTTTTAAAGAAAATTTAATTCTGAATACGATGAGTTTTATCCTGAAAATATCAGATAAAAATTGACAGAGTTGTGATAATTTATCTAAAAAAGAAAATTAAGATTTTGCAGGAAATCGCCGTTCAGACAACCCAGGGGAAAAAATACATTTATCATAAGAGGTCATGTACGATATTTTTCAAGGTTTTTGGAGCGCTGAATCCGAATCTGGCCATTAAATTGCTCTATCCTGTCAAGTTATTGAGATATTTAACATTAATTGTTATATAAAAAACGTAATAAGATACCGCAATTTGAAGGTCAAATTCGAATTCAGGGGGCCAAAAACCTTTAAAATAATGATACGTGTCCTCTCAGTATGTTAGTTTATTTTTTTACATTTTTTGCCTGGGTAGTCCGAACGGCAATTTCATGCAAAATCCTAATTTTCTTTAAAAAAAAAAATATCACAACTCTGTCAATTGTTATCCGATTTTATCGGCATAAAGCTCATCGTATTCACAATTAAATTTTATTTAAGAATACGTTTATAAATATAAATATTGTTGAACAAAATATAGCAGAAAAGAATCGATAAACTCAAAAAATTTTCAAAAAATCACAAAAAAATTAGATATTGTTAATAAAATCAATACATATCTTCCTTATATGTAAAGACTAATTCACACACATAAAAAGCCCTATACTTTTTCTATCCAAAACAGTTAAAATATTGAAAATCGGTTGAAAACTTTTTGAGTTACACGTGGTTTAGTGAGAAAAGTCCCAAAAAAACATTTTTAATAACTGCAAGTTTGATGGACATTTTTGTGATCTTTTCGACGAGACCTACAACCTTAAATACCTCATTTCAAAAGTATATTTGATTTTGTGTTTTTTGTAGCACAGTTTTTTTTTGTTGAAAAATTTTAATGTTACATTTTATTTACCAGATGGTGAAAAACGGGTTTATTCACCAGCAGGTGAATTATTATCCAAGTTAGAAATCGAAGTTACAAACCTTTTTGGTTTTAGGAAAATGAAAACAGTAATTCTATATCCTTTTTTGCTAGATGGTAGCTTATATACTCAAACAGAGGTGGCGTCCTGCAACATTTTTAAAATTAGACACCAGCCTAAAAATATATTCATGTTAAAAAGATCTTGGCATTTATTATTTTTTAATATTTTTTTTTTAAATTTTTATTATTTTTTTCTTGCTGAATATGAATATCAATAGGTTTCTGAAAAGGTTCAGCGATTTTCGAGTTATCGCAATTGGAATTTTGTCCAAAAATTATAAAAATGGCAGTTTTTCCTACATACGTTCAAAAAATTAAAAAAAAAATCTCAAAATTGTTTTCCATTGACTATTTTACAAGGCTTGAGTATGGCTTTCATTAAATCTTAATTTGAGCGAAATCAGAAAATTTAAACCCATGGCGCCCTTTGATCATAGTTTACAGTTTTTGGTGAATATTTTTTAATTTTTTTTTTTTAAATTTGCTGACTTCATAGAGCCGTAACGTTAAAAGAGCTCGTAAATTAAAAAAAAATCATCGAAACGAATTTGATTTTTAAATTTTTTTAGTAAAAAAATTCTAAACAGTTTTTGTAAAAGATTAAAACTTTCACAACTAATTGTAAATAAAATAAAGTTTAAGTAGGAGGGAAATTTAAGAAACGGGGAGTCTAATCTTGAAGGTTCTATTGTCCGGGATATATAATTATCGGTAACGAAGTGCCGGACGGGTATGCTAGAACATCATTGGTAAAAAACCCCTAAAAGTATGCTAATAAAAGTGAACAAGGCTGGTTCACATAAAAATATTACATTTTTTACAACAATCATTTTTCAATTTTTAAATGCTGCACAAATTTAATTTAAGCATATTTGTTCTTTATTTTACCTGTCATTTTATTAATTCCTGTCTATGCACTTCCACTTAGGTTCATGTTATTTTGTCACGTACTGTGCATTTGCATGCTTATATTTTCATAAGGAATTCATATGTACTTACACAAACATTCGCTTGTAAAATAATGTTCCTTCATGTATGCATAAAAATATTTTCGTACGTGTTTATATAAACACTTGAAAATTTTATATACACAATATATGAATAAAAATTATTAACCCATCTTACAAAAACATTCAAAGAAAGATAATGTGAAAATGAAAAACCACAAAAATTGGGGGAACATTATTCTGGTTGTTTGCAAATCAAAACCTCAAGATCTCTAAACTTAAGCGCTCTACATATGAAGTGTTTTAAACAACATAAATGATTAATTTATATTAAAACACTAAAAAAAATTAAACAAGGAGAATGGAAAACTTTTGTTAACCGAATAGTGCTGAAGTTGGGATAAATAAATTTTGGCTGTGGAAATTAAATCATAAGGAAATGGGGCTTAAAAATAATTTTTATACCCTCCACTCTAGTGATAGAGGGTATATATAAGTTTGTCATTCCGTTTGTAACACCATAAAATATTGGTCTAGGACCCCATAAAGTATATATATTCATGATCCTCGATCGATTTTAAGACGATCTAGCGATGTCCGTCCGTCCGTCTGTCCGTCTGTCTGTCTGTCTGTTGAAAACACGCTAACTTTTGAAAGACTTTACGGAGGCTCCTGAAGTTTGGCATATATGTTGGGCATTTACCTGGTCAGGTTGGTATTGCAATCCAGCGAAATCGGTCCAGTGGTTCAAAAGTTATAAGCAAATGAGTGAATTTTGGCAAGGGTTTTTCTGGAATTTACGAGATAAAACACACGGTAACTTTCTAACGGCAATTCTGAGGGTGCTGAAGTGTGGCATATATATTTGCCGTTCCTCTGGTCCGGTTCGTTCTAAACTTCAGCCAAATCGGTCCAGTGGTTCAAAAGTTATTAGCAAAACCGTAAATTTCAGATTCGCCTCACCTTAAATTCACGTGTTGAAACCCCGTTAAACAGGTTTTAAAAACATTGGTAAGTCACAAAAATATTTTACAACACATTTTTGTCACTCAAAAATATTTTTACACTAAAAGAAAAAAAAAAAATACACTCGAAAAAAGTTTTACACTCAAAAAAAATTTTACACCCAAAAAAAATTTAGTAATTTATTTTTTTTTTTTTCAAAAATTAGTTAAAAAAAAAAGTTTTTTTAAACAAAATAAAATATTTCTAATCAAAAATGTTATTTTTTCACTCTAGAAAATTTACTATAACTTAAAAAGGGCATTGTGGAGGGTATTCATAGATTCGGCCAAGTCGAATTTAACTTTTCTACTTGTTTGTACTACAGAAATTTTAATTTAGCGAACTATTTTTGAGGCACTCAAAGTTCAACAAAACAATCAAAATCGTTAAATTCGGCCTTGCCGAATGTATCGATACCCTCCACGATAAAAAAGATAATTGAAAAAACTTTTCCTCGAAAAAAACCACAAAAAAAAAAAATTGGTAAAAAATCAAATCATGTATTCGGCCGAGTCTAATTTAATATTTTCCTTGTATTTGTTTGTGTGTTTCACCAGCAATCAATAAAATATTTATTGTGATATTCAAATAATAACTTTGACTATTTGACAACTAACAATCTCCATAAATTTGATTATAAAAATATTGACCTTAGTTTTTTTCAACTAAAAATTTAGTTACTGTTTTTTTTTATATTTTTTTTTTAAAATCCTAAAATGCTTTTAGTTGCACACTTTATTTACATATTTTTTTATTGTTGCAGTCGTACATGCATATTGCATTCATGCATGCATGAATGGGTTAATATTCATAGATTGTTATGGATGTAGTAGTTATGCCAAAATACACAAAAAAAAAAAATGGGGAAAACGAAAAACTGTTAAATACAAAAAAAAAAAACTTCTTGTCTGTCTGAGTGTTATTGCATGAATGCATATTGTCATCACCATCATCAACATCGTTGTTATCATTTTTTTTTTTAAATTTCATATAGTTTTTTTAAATCCTTCACTTGATGGTAGAGGGCAGATATGTGTTTTTAATTTTAGGTCGAAATTTTTCAAAATATAGGCGTTCAAATCCTCATCGATGCATCCTCAAACAATATTTTGATGTGCAACACACTGATAGTGGCATAACTAGATGAGGGGTATAACTAAAAAAATCAAAAGTATTGTGTAGGGTACTTTTGATTTGGAACAGCCAAATATGCCCCTTATTTTTTATTACATCATGATTTTTACTATTCTCGCTATATATGATAACATGTTGACTGTTAGATATTTAGCACGAAATTTAGTTTTCGTAAAATTTTTATAAAATTCCTAAAATATTTTGTTGTTGCTCCATTCATGCCTGTGGAACAATCTCTTAAAATATGAAAAAATAATGATGACAATATTTTATTTGAAAGTTTTAGTTTAATTTTTTTCCATTTAATTGTAAAACAGGTGGTAGTGAAAAAATAAAAAATAAATGAATGTCATATGCTAATGACTTTTATCACAAAAATTTCAACAAAATATAAAAAAATAAAATTAATTGTAACGAGAAATAAAATAAAAAAAAAATGAAAACAAGACAGCGAGTTTGCAACGTTTGGCTGCGTCGAATCTTTAATATCTATCATTTATCATAACAAAAATTTGGAACATTAAAAATATGTATGTATCTTTGCGTATGATTAATATTCAATTTGTTCATACTAGGGCTTCCAATCGGGAAATCCCGGGATTTTCGAAATTGGGCAAATTCAAATTTTTTACGAAAATATACGAATTTAAGATTTTTAAATAATTTAAATTATTGTAACGAGGTTTTATTCATTGGCTGGGATTGCTTAGTCGTACCAGGATCTACGTAAGGGCCCTCAAACCTTTCGTAATAAAAACACAGTTGGATTTTTCCCTTCTTGGGCTTAACAACAATATATCTTTATTTGAATTCTTATTTATATAAATTAGAATTATTATAATGATTAGCAATAATTTTTCCTGTATGACAACTCGTATTCGTACTTTTAAGTGGGTAACCTCGGCCTTCACAACTTCGGATTTAACAGGGGTAACAGGGTTAAGCTGCTTCGGCTTTCACAACTTCGGATTTGACAGGAGTAACAGGGTTTAGCTGCTTCGGCTTTCACAACTTCGGATTTGACAGGATCAACAGGGCTTAGCTGCTTCGGCTTTAGCTACGTAACTGTAGGCACGACTTAAGAGTTGACAGCTTTCGGATTTGACAGGAGTAATATCGGTTCGGATCACCTCTGACGATGTCGGAATGGTAACTTTGATAATGGCAACTTCGGCGAATTTGGAAATGGCAACTTCGGTAGTGGCAGTTTCGATTATGGCAAGTTCGGTAGTGGCAACAAAACGACTTTGGTAGTGGCATCTTCGGCAATGGAAACTTCGGTAGTAGCAACTCTGACACGGCTACTTCGGTAGTGGAGGCTTCGGTAGTAGTAACTTTGGCAACGACAACTTCTGTGGTGGCAGCGGCGTAAATTCGTCGGAACAGTCAACACGAAGGTTGCTGTGTGAACAGTCAGCCCGAAGGTTGCTGTGTGAACAGTCAACCCGAAGGTTGCTGTGTGAACAGTCAGCCTGAAGGTTGCTGTGTGAACAGTCAACCCGAAGGTTGCTGTGGGAACAGTCAACCCGAAGGTTGCTGTGGGAACAGTCAACCCGAAGGTTGCTGTGTGAACAGTCAACCCGAAGGTTGCTGTGTGAACAGTCATCCCGAAGGTTGCTGTGGGAACAGTCAACCCGAAGGTTGCTGTGTGAACAGTCAACCCGAAGGTTGCTGTGTGAACAGTCAACCCGAAGGTTGCTGTGTGAACAGTCATCCCGAAGGTTGCTGTGGGAACAGTCAACCCGAAGGTTGCTGTGTGAACAGTCAGCCCGAAGGTTGCTGTGTGAACAGTCAACCCGAAGGTTGCTGTGTGAACAGTCAGCCCGAAGGTTGCTGTGTGAACAGTCAGCCCGAAGGTTGCTGTGTGAACAGTCAGCCCGAAGGTTGCTGTGTGAACAGTCAGCCCGAAGGTTGCTGTGTGAACAGTCAGCCCGAAGGTTGCTGTGTGAACAGTCAGCCCGAAGGTTGCTGTGTGAACAGTCAGCCCGAAGGTTGCTGTGGGAACAGTCAGCCCGAAGGTTGCTGTGGGAACAGTCAGCCCGAAGGTTGCTGTGTGAACAGTCAGCCCGAAGGTTGCTGTGTGAACAGTCCGCGGAAATTATATCACTACCCACGCCAAATGAAAAAAAAGTTAGACTACCATATCTGTTAGTTTTTATCTATAACATGTATTTAATATAATTATAAAGTAAAATTAAATTTTTATTATTTTTTTGCCCAAAAATTTTGAAAATTTTTAAATTCTGGCTCTAAAAACCATACAATGGTCTGGGGCATGTATGCGTAAAATGCTTATTTTTCATCCGATTTTAATTTTTTTAGTCGTTTTGGAAAGGTAATTTAATACCATTTTCATATTATTTCACAAAAAATTTATCAAAAAATATCAATATTGTTCCAAAAACTAGAAAAAAAGCATTTTTCATTCATATAGGAATGCCCCAAAACTTCAATCCATTTTCGGCACGAGTTATTTTTAGCCGATTGTCCCCAAATTTTGGCTCACTCATTTTTAGATACTAAAGAACAATATTGGACCCTACCAGGTATAAAATTGTGATTTTCGTTTTTAAGGACACCTCTAGTGAACAGTCAGCACGAAGGTTGCTGTGGGAACAGTCAGCCCGAAGGTTGCTGTGTGAACAGTCAGCCCGAAGGTTGCTGTGGGAACAGTCAGTCCAAGGACCGCTGTGGTATATTAGAACAACCAGGATTGGTCGCTCCTTAAAATATTTGTTCTTTACTCAAGAGCAAAGAACTAGATTGTCACGTATATACTGGCCAGGTGCAATGCCAGTATGGAGACAAATTTTCAAATGTCCAAACTGATCTTCTTATTCCTTAACAAATATTAACTTAATTGGAATTATAAGTGCAATAGTCAGTTTGTTTAAAATACAGAAACGTATTCAAATGATTTTACAGTACATTTGAGTAAACCACCACACACACACCCATAGAAAACACTCAACTTATATTAATTGTACAGGCAGTGTGTACAAACACACAAACCTGAACAATTCATATTCAAATATACCGGTTATTTATAAAGATAAACAAACACACAAACCAGAACATTATGACCGGTGTGGAGAGTGCGACGCAAAAGAGTGCTCTACACGATAGTGTGGCTGGTTTTACACTGTACTAAATTATTATAAGAAATAACACGAGTGTTAATATAGGAAAATAGGTAATAATTATGAAAATATGTTATGAAAATAGGACGAATTATGTGCGTCGTAATTATGTCGACAATTTGCGACGTTACATTATTAAAATGAATTTATTATAAGGGTTCAAGTTTGAAAAATGAAGAAGAAAAATTGAGTTTCTAAAAATTATAGACATTTCTGGTATTCCCATACCGGTTTCAAATACTCTAGTTAGTATTATCATCAGAAGGATTTTAGATGTCGGTTTGTCTTGTTAATGGAAATTATTTTTTATATATATGAATATTAATGGTTTCTACAGAATAAATTTTAACAGTTTCCAACACTACAATTATATTTTTAGTAATCTCAACCTCACATCATACTTTCTTTCAACTTTTTTGTCTCTTACATTATTTCGCATCTCTTACATTATTTAAATCAATGGTTCTCAAACGGTGGTTTCAGGGGGGTCGCGAATAATTTTGTTAAAACCCCAAATTTTGGCAAATTAATTTAATAAAAATATACCCTGCAAAAAAAGTCATTACCACTTCCTAGTGGAGTGCTTTAAAACTATAACAAATGTAATGAAATACAACAAAAATAACAAAAAACACAAGACAAAAACACACAAACATTCTTTTCTACTCCAGAATTCATAGTTATTCAGTTCTTAACTCATTACCTTCCGCGACACTCCCATACAAATGTAAGTAGATATTCAGTAGATAAGAAGTACTCCGGGAAGTAGTTGGAAGTTGTTTGAAAACTCGGAGTACTTCTTATCTACTGAATATCTACTTACATTTGTATGGGAGTGTCGCGGAAGGTAATGAGTTAAGAGCTGAATATCAACTTTTTACGGAGTAGAAAAGAATGCCTTTGCGTTTTTTCCTTGTGTTTTTTGTTATTTTTGTTGTATTTCATTACATTTGTTATAGTTTTAAAGCACTCCAAATAGAAGTACTCCGCACATTTTTTGCTGGGTACAAATACTTTTATTAAAGAAATATAATTTTTCAATCACTCAAGGTCGCTCCGTAATCACTGTGCAGTTGTTAGTTTCCCGGGATGCCCAACACTGATGTGAAGTTTTTTGTTTGAGTCTGTGATCTCACAGTTCGTTTTCTATTAACATTTCGATGCTGATTCTGAATCTGGGTTTCAAATTTTTCTAGTACGTTAGGTTTTTGAGAAAACTAAAGGCAAAGTTCAGAAAAACCTATTTTTCTGCATTTTTATGAGCTTTGTTTGTGAAATTTTTGGATGCGTCTGGAATCTGACCACATTTTTCGATTTACGTTTTAATGCTGATTCGTAATCTGAATCCAAATAACGGATCTAGATTCGTGATCGAATAAAATAACGGATCTAGATTCGTGATCGAATAAAATTATTACTTCAAATTAATACTTCAAATTCGACTTTAAACAATTTCTTGGTGTCTTCATTTCTGATCAGGCTAAACTGGTATTTTTCTTTTATTTTCGGAAATAAAAAATGGATGATAACAGTAAGTTTCAATATAACAAGCCGTAGTTTGGGACATGGTTTCCATTTTTTTTAGGAAATTGAGGTCAAAGTTTACAAAAATTGTGTTTTTGTATTTTTTTAGAAGCTTTTTACGTGAAATTTTTTCATTACTTCAGGTTTTTGAAAAAATTGAGGGCAAACCCAGCAAAACTTTGGTAATGGGTTGTGATTATATAACACATTACCAGGTAACTTATTTGTAGCATCATTTTATGATGTCCTACCAAACATTTGTTCAACAACGTACTATTTTCAAGTGAAAAATAATGCATTACTAATAATTTGCTACGTAGTGCATGATTATTGGAAAAAATGTATTTCATATTTATTATTTCTAAACATTAAATCATGGATGACTTATACTTGGTTACATTATGTATTATTTGAAAGTTTGAAATAATGCATTATTTATAATTGGATGCATAATGCATTACAATAACATAAAAAATAAGTATTTTATAAAAAAATGCATAAGTTTAAACTAGAGGTGGGCTCACGACAGGAAATTTCTAACGACACACACTCACGAGCATATTTTATCTACTTACACTCACTTGCAATCACGTGAGTAAATTTAATACAAAATTACTTTTTCACTACTCGTAACACCTTATATATTATCTTCTGGTATGCTATATTATTTCATTTCTCGTAACCTATAAAATATTATATATTTTACACCTTACTCGTATTCTTCGTTATAAATGTATGACTTATTTTATAACTTACTGGTATTCTTTGTGATAATGTGGATGCATTACTTTGAGTCTCATCGCCTGTTAAAATCATCAATGCTGCAATGTATAAAATAAGAGATCCTATACCTTATTTTATACCTTATTTGGTAATCTAAGTTTTGCTGGGAAATTCACCTTAATATTTATACCCTACACTCTGTGGTACAGGGTATAATGAGTTTGTGCTGATGTTTGTAACTACCCGAAATATTGGTCCTTGACCTACCTTCAAGCATACCGATCGACTCAGAATTACTTTTTGAGTCGATTTAGCGATGTCCGTTCGTCCGTCTGTCCGTCCGTCTGTCCATCTATCGGTTTAAGCACGATACAGGTCGCAATTTTAAATCAATTGACTTGAAATTTGAAACTTAAGCATCTTTTGGCCGAAGATCGAAGTCTAATGGAGAAAATCGGTCCATGTAAAGACCTAGCCCCCATACAAACGCCCCTTTTGGATTCGGCTTAAATGACTCTAATAACCGTATTATAATAGTTATCGTTTTGAAATTCAGCAGGTAAGCAAATTTTGTATACGCAAATCACTATTTCAAATTTCAAAGGAATCGGTTTAGTCCTTCTGTTAGTCCCCATACAAACCACCTTCCCGATATTCACATAATTCTCTCAAAATTCATAAAAATGGAAATATTTGATAAAAATTTTATTTTTTGGTGTTAAACGTGAACTTTAGTAACCTAATCAAATCGGAATATAATTGGACCATATTTGGACTTAGTCCCTTATATACAAATTTTGACCGATATTCAGATAAATTGGTCTATTGACAAAAAAATAAACCAATTGCACTAAAATTTGATTTGTATGTGTTTTCTACTCTAAATAAAGATCTAACAAAAGACATATACAATCGGTTCATGTTTGGACTTGGGACCCATTTTGCGGAAAACACGGGTGTAGGGTATCATATGGTCGGTCTTGACCGACTATAACTGTGTTCAGATTCTGAGACATTTTCACTATTAAAATTTATATAGAAAGATATTCGTACATCCTGAAGCATTTTTCGTATGAAAAATTCTTCATGTTTTAAAAAATTTTTCTTATAGAAAATGATTAGATTCTGAGACACATTTCCTATAAAAAAATTTCAATTAGCTACTTATTACCAAATTGATGTAGTTGACAACTTTAGAAAATAAGAAAAGAAAATAGTAATTAAAATTTAATTTAATTCCTTAAACAGTCACTCATATGTCGTTCTACCTACTTTGAGTAGTCATTATTCTTGATCATGTTGAAAGATGTTTGTATTTTTTTTTTCATATGTTTATACAAAACAAAAAAAATTCCAAACAATATTTATTTTATTTTGTGCAACACACAACTTGCAACAAATATGTGAAAAGGTGTATGGAATAAAATCTATAACTTACCTATCCATTAGATTCGCATTACCAGCATGCGATGAACGCCAATAGTTATTTGTTTCCTGATGATGATGATGGTGGGCCGTTAACAACGCTGAAGATGATGTGGACAGTGTAGTTGTTTGTTGCTGATGCTGCTGTTGCTGAAACTGTTGATGATGATGGTGATGCGAAGAATGTGGTGATATGCGTCGTTTATCATTGTTACCACTAACGCGTTCATTCGTTGGTGATGCTACAATAACCTTAAAACTAGTTGGTTTATTGCGTAAAGATGATGAAGATGAATGACGTAAAATACCGCTACGAAAGCTAGTCGTAGTGGTGGTACGACAGGTATTTGTTGTAGATGTTGCCATTGAGCCGCCATCACTACCAATACCATCGCCATGACTACCACCACTTCCACGACCATTACGTCCACTCCGTATAGAACTATTGCCATTAGAAAAGTTTGAGGAAGAAGAAC
This sequence comes from Pegoplata infirma, assembly GCA_963921195.1. Lineage (NCBI taxonomy): Eukaryota > Metazoa > Arthropoda > Insecta > Diptera > Anthomyiidae > Pegoplata > Pegoplata infirma. Next base: position 90,218 of record CAWUER010000205.1, read on the forward strand.
GATGGTGTTGTGGTTTATCATTGTTGTAGTCTTGATTGAAATTACGATTTGTATCACTACTATTGCTAATGCAATATTTGTTGTAGCCACCACTGTGGCTACTTGTAAAACTACTGTGCATCTGAAGCTGCTGTTGTGAGTGTTGAGGACGTATAGTGAAACGACCACCCAAGCTGTAAAGACCAAAAAATGTGAAATAAATCAATTTAAGATTTTGAAAAGGATACTTTTTATTGGAAATGTAGGAAACTAAGAAAATAATTGGTTTTCTAGGTATAGGGAAAATAAGTTATTATAGATTTTTAGTGATTTTTAAAACCACATCAATAGTTGTGCAGTTTCTTAAAATGTAATACATCTTAGGTTACTGCACTCAAAAAAAAAGGTGTCAAATTACTGGAAAAAGTCTCGTAATCCCATTTTACCAATATTTAACAGTTTTCCATGTTTTTATCATATAATTTTCGATCGAAATTTACATTTTTTTTGTTGTAATTTTTCAGTTTTTCTTGTAAATTTATAAATTTCCAAGATTTTTACAAAAAAAATCTAATAAATTTACGAACATTTTTTGTTAATTTTATTTCGCCAAAAAGTAAAGTATCTAGTAAAATCACGAAATCTCCTTGTAAATTTTATCGCGTCCAAAAAAATATAATTTTGCAATTTTTTTTGGTGAAAATCTTGTAAGATTACAAAATTATTGTTAAACAAGTAAAAAAGTTAAATTCGTCCTTGCCGAATGTATTGATACCCTCCACAATTTCTAAAAGATTATTGCAAAAAGCTTTATTTAAAACGAAATCACTTTTGAAAAAAAAAAATTTTTTTTTGAAAAAAAAAATTTCCGCGAAAAAAAACCGCGATTTTTTTTTTTTGTCAGAAATATGTTCGTACTTGTTTAAATACCTTTCGATGTTCAATTATGTTCACATATGTCAATCAGCAGCCGAATTAAAGCATTTTGTATTTTTAGGTTATGTTGAATGTACCAAAATTTTCGAGGTGTCCTTACATTTTTGTTCATAACTTTTGAACCGCTGAACCGATATCGCTCAAATGCAATACCAAACTGCTCGGGAGAACTTCCAATAAATATTTTGAGTTTCAATGATCTCCGTGTAATATTGTGGCCGTAATCACCATTTCCACAGACAGACGGACAGACGGACATCGCTAGAATGTCTTAAAATCGAACACTGGTCATATATATATATACTTTATGGGGTCCTAGACCGATATTTCGATGAGTTACAAACGGAATGACAAACTTATATATACCCTCTATCACTAACAAGGGAAGTATCTCAACCCTTATGAACCGATTTGCATGAAACGTAAAATATATATAAAAGAGACAATTCTAAGGTTGGGGTGTCTCGGCTTATCGGCCATATCGGGGATTTAGGGGTTCAAAACATGGGTAAAAAAATGGCGAAAAAATCGTTTTTTGGATTTTTCAGCCATTTCTTTCTAAGAAACTATATGATGTTTACATATGAGAAGAAAGGTTTTTTTAATGCCTATCCAACGGTGGCATAACCTTGTAAAAGTTTGGCTTCGTTAAATACTTTTTTCATGAAAATGTGAAAATTTTGGGGGGTATTTATATGAAGACATAGAGTTAAAGTTAAAGTTACTTTATTGAGACTTCATAGTTAAATTACAAGGTTAAATTTAGATGAAAATTAAAAATGGACAAACTTAGAACTATAGTGTATTATTCTAAATGATAAAAAGTTTTTCGCTACATGCTAAAGAATATGTAATTTACAATTAAGTAGAAGGTAATTTGTTTTTATTGTTTGCTCCCGACAATTTGAAGACATAGAGCTACGATGTCCATATGAATACGAAATAATCTTTATTAAATTTAAGTTGACACGTATTTGTGCTCTAGAGGATATTCCTGTTAGTTCGTGAGTTATCGAAATTTTCCCGGAGGTCCATATGGTTTCATAAGGGGACAACGAAATTTTGAAACACTGATATGGCCGAAAAGCCGAGACACCCCAACCTTAAAATCGTCTCATTTATATATATTTTAAGTTTCTGGCAAATCGGTTCATAAGGGTTGAGATACTTCCCTTGTAAGTGGAGGGTATAAAAACTTTTTAAATAACAAGGAATTCTTGTCAAATAGGAGGTATCAAAAAAATAGTTACAATTTTTTTTTTGTAATTTCACAAGGTTTTTTTTGAGTGTGTCACAGTAGAAGTCACTTAAGAGGGGAAAACTTAAGGGGCAAAAATATTTTAAAATTTTTTCTTGTAATATACTACATTCAAAATATTTTGTAGGCAAAAACAAATGAAAAACATACTTAAAACAAGTGACAAAACATTTGGAAACCATCCCAGTAATTATTCATTTGTTTTAACACTCATCAACATGTATTTTTTACTGTTAATAAAATTTTCTAAAATAAATAACATAACATAATAATCATTGTTGGCTACCGTTACCCTTTCAATACCGTTACCGATTAAAAACCCTTTAATATTGACTACCGTTACCGTTACCAATACCGAAATAAAAAATTTTTAATACCGTTACCGATAAAAAACCGTTACCTTTATTCGAATTTTTACCGGTATTATATCGGTTTTGTTTCGGTTGTATTAATATTACTTATTTGAATTTTTTTGTGGATTAAAAACATATTGAAATATTTTTAATATACTTAGTTGGATTACTCAATGCTCCGTTAAAAAATAACTCTCCGTTAAATTTAACTTTTTCATACAAATTTTGACATAAGGCTCCGTTAAATCGTTAAATCGGCAGTTAGCAGCTAACTTTTCATTAAGTAATCCGCCCTTAAAATAAAAAAACAAATTTTTGTTCATTGCCAATCCAAATTAATGATTACATTCGCAATTAACTAAATTCGAATATCGGTGTTGGTTCTCATAAAGATTTAATATTATTGATAAGTGATCGATTGTATGTGATGTTCGTATTTCCGTATGTAGATGACACGTGCTATTCTTCTAGTACGAATATGTCTTATGGTCATAAGCTGGTTATGTTCCGAAATGTAAGATCGGAACAGATGAAAAAAAAGTTCCCCCTGAAAAATTAACAAAACCTCAGAAAAACATATTTTATTTAATTTTTTGTCTATTTGTTTAGAAAACTAAACATTTTTATGCCGTGTGAAGTGAATGCGATTTTTTTGGTCCGAACCTCTTGGGGGCTTGGCTATAGAAAATAAAATTAAACATTGATAAAATTGTATTATTTATGCGTAAATATAAATAAAATTAATTTCTTAACATCTATAGCGAGAGGAAAGGATACCGCCAACGCTCCCCCTTAAAAACATCTCTTGTAACATTCTTGCCAAGTTTTTTATCCCTGCCGATTTTTTTAACAACAGGACAAACAATTTTGATCTTTTTAACAGAGAAATGTGCTGATTTCAAATAAACAGTTCAGGCTTTTTATTTGAAATCAGCAGATTTCTCTATTAAAATCAGCAGATTTTTCTGCTGTCTTGACGTATTTTTCAGCAGATTCTATCTGGATTATCCAGACAGAAATTTAGCAAACCGAGTCAGCTATAATCAGCATATTTCTCAAATAGCTTTAAATGCAGATTTCTCATATATATGGCGTAAAATGCAGATTTTTTTGCTTATTGGACAAAGGTGTCTCTACGAACATGAGTTCGTATTTGTTGAATTACAATATTGCATGTTTTAATTTAATTCTGAGTTAATTAATAATATTTAATACTAGTGCAAATATAATTATGTATAGAAAAGGTACAGAATTAAACAGTTTTTTAATTTTTTATTTTTTACGCATTTTTAACAAATTTATGACTTGTTAACATTTTATTTATAATACCGGTACGTACCGGTATTGATGTTTCGGTAACGGTTCACCGTTACCGAAATAATCGAAAATACCGTTACCTTTACCGTTACCGATATAAAAAATATGTAATGCCAATACCGTTACCGATACCGTTATTCGTTTCGGTTGCCAACCCTGATAATAATATAAATGAACATTATAAAATAACGTCACTTTCATTTTTTTTGACAACAAATTCGAAAAAATAACCTACAAAAACTTTAAAAAATAATGATTTTTGTGTTATTTTTACTAACAAATTAAAAAAAAAAATTACATGTGAAAACAATAAAAATGAATGATTTCGTAGGTTATTTTTTAATTATACCCTCCACTCTAGTGATAGAGGGTATATATAAGTTTGTCATTCCGTTTGTAACACATCGAAATATTGGTCTAGGACCCCATAAAGTATATATATTCATGATCCTTGATCGATTTTAAGTCGATCTAGCGATGTCCGTCCGTCCGTCCGTCCGTCCGTCCGTCTGTCTGTCTGTCTGTCTGTCTGTCCGTTGAAAACACGCTAACTTTTGAAAGACTTTACGGAGGCACCTGAAGTTTGACATATATGTTCTCCATTTACCGGGTCAGGTTGGTATTGCAATCCAGCAAAATCGGTCAAGTGGTTCAAAAGTTATGAGCAAAAGAGTAAATTTCGGCAAGGGTATTTTTCGAATTTACAAGATTAAAACAACTATAACTTTCGAAAGACAATTCTGAGGGGGCTGAAGCTTAGCATATATATTTGCTGTTCTACAAGGCTGTTTGGTTTTAAATTTCAGCAAAATCGGTTCAGTGGTTCAAAAGTTATAAGCAAAGCACTGAATTTGAGATTTGTTTCACCTTTAACTGTTGAAAACTCGTTAAACAAGTTGTAAAAGCATGGTGAAATACCAGTTTTTTATAACTTGTTGTTGTTTGTTGTCTTGTGGTGGGGTGCAGTTTAGTTGTTAGACAAGTAAATATTTGTTATTGTTTTTGTAACTGTATGTAACGGTGTATAGTAAGAATTTTTTGAAAAAAAAAATCAAATGAAGTAAAATAAAAAGTGGGAAATATGTGAAATATTTTTTTTGTATTGCATATAGGTATAAAACAACAAAAATATTTTACAAAGTAATTTTGTTACTCAAAGAAATTGTACACTAAAAAAAATATTTACACTAAAAAAAATGTTACACTCAAAAAAAATGTATACATATTATTTTTTTTTAATGAAATGTCACACTCAAAAAAATGCTGACAGTCAAAAAAATTTTACACTCAAAAAAATTTGATTGATTAAAAAAAAAGTTTTACTCAAAATAATAGGTATATTTCTAATAAAAAATTTGTGATGCAATTTTTTTAAATTTTTTTAGAAAATTACTATCAGATGACATTGTGGAGGGTATTCATAGATTCGACCAAGTCGAACTTAATTTTTCTACTTGTTTTTCTATTGAATTTTATTTTAAAAAAATTTTAATAAAATTTTTGGGGAATCGATCCCGCAATCAACTACATTCTGGTCAGACACTCTAAACATCGTGCCAAAGTCACTTGATACAAACATGTTTTTATATTTCTATAAATAATTTTTTGAATTTTATGTCTACAAAAAAATAGTAGTAACTAACACAAGTAGGTAAAAACTTATGATATTTCCTTAAAAAATGTCAACATTTAAAAAAAAAAACGTAAATAAATCATTAAAAATTAAAGAAAAATCACTTATTTTTTCTTACAGAACAAAAATAAATGACTTTAAAAATTGAATGCTAATGAAAGTCTTTATTTTTTATGTTGTTATTTTTGAAACAAAGCTTTGCAAAGGACAGAAATAGTCATTTAAAAAAACTGGACATTGAACAAATGTTTTTATACTCTCCACTCTAGTGATAGAGGGTATATATAAGTTTGTCATTCCGTTTGTAACACCTCGAAATATTGGACTACGAACCCATAAAGTATATATATTCATGATCCTCGATCGATTTTTAGACGATCTAGCGATGTCAGTCCGTTCGTCCGTCAGTCCGTCTGTCCGTCTGTCTGTTGAAAACACTCTAACTTTTGAAAGACTTTATGGAGGCTCCCGAAGTTTGGCATAAATGCTAAGCATTTACCTGGCAAAGTTGGTATTGCAATCCAGCGAAATCGATCCAGTGGATCAAAAGTTATAAGCAACAGAGTGAATTTCGGCCAGAGTTTTTCGCGAATTTGCAAGATAAAACACACGATAACTTTCGAAAAATAATTCTGATGGTTCTAAAACTTGGCACATATATTTGTCGTTCCCGTGGCCTTGTTTTATATTGAATTTCATCCAAATCGGTTCAGTGGTTCAAAAGTTATTAGCAAAACCGTGAATTTCAGATTGGTTCCACCTTAAATTCACCTTTTAAAAAACCCGAGCTTTAAAAAAACAAGCTTTAAAAACATTGGTTAGACACAAAATTACTTTACAAAGTATTTTTGTCACTCGTAAATATTTTTACACTAAAAAAAAATTTACACTCGAAAAAAATTTTACACTAAAAAAAAAATTAGTATTTTTTTTTTTACAAAAATAAAACAAAAGATGTTTAACTCAAAGTAAAATATTTCTATTCAAATTTGTTCTTTTTTTCACGTTAAAAAATTTTCTATCCGTTAAAAAAAGCATTGTGGAGGGTATTCATTGATTCGGCCAAGTCGAATTTAAATTTTCTACTTGTTACAATTTTCTATTGAAATATTTTTTTAAAAACTTTTTTTTTTTTTTAATTTCTGGTATTCGCTTCTGCAATCGACTAAATTTTGGCTATACACACTACTTATCGTGCTAAAGTCACTTAATAATTTTTTTTTTATATTTTTATAAATAATTTTCGGAATTCTGATTAATTTTTTTAAAAAATAAAAATTGTTTTATTCCCCTTGAAAATATAATATTTTGAGTAGGATTATATTAGCTCGAAGAAATTATTTCCTTTAATAATTAAAACTATGATATACTCATTCTCATTTCGACATGTGTTTCGGTATTTGTCAGTTTTCTTTATATTTGCTAATCAATTTTGACAATGGAATCTGACAAATTCCGGAACACGTGTCGATTAAGTCCTGAAAAAATTACCAACATAAATAAATTTAAAACAGAAAAATAATTTTCTTGAAAATTATTCTTTGAGAATATCATAGTTTTAATGCGTAAAGAAAATAATGACCTCAAGCTAGAATAAGCCTACTCAAAATATATTTTCGGAATTTTTTTTTCTACGAAAAACAAACAACAACGCATAAGCAAATGATTTTTCATTTAAAAATACCAACAATTTGAAAAAAAATACATACACAAATCATTAAAAATATAAGAATAATTATTTATTTCTACTTATAGAGCAAAAAAAAAAAAACTTTAAAAATTAAATGTTAATGAAAGTCTTTATCTTTTGTGATGTTATTTTTAAAATAATACACAGCAGTAGTCATTTATAAAAAATAAATAAAAAACAAATGTTTTTTCTTTAAAAAAAAAAAAATAAAACTGAAAATTTTTTAAACAAACTACAAGCTGTTAACAACTTAATTTTTGAAGTGCACTTTTAACGGAATATTTTCTCGATGAATTATCCTACATTCGAAATTGTAAGATTCTATACTATTATTTTACGTGAAAGAAAAAGTACCCAAATCGAAATTCCAGAATATTTTTTTTCTGAAGGTTCCTACATTGAATACTCTGCACACAAAAAAATATTTTTTTTGATTGCTATTTTTTTTTAGCGTAAATAAAAGTTTTATTTTGTTAATTTAAAAAAAAAAATTTTTGAGTGGATTTTTTTTTAATTTGAACCATTTAATAAAACCAAAACCATCTACATATTTCTAATTAAAATCTAATAATCCTAAAATAAAGCCTTAAAGTATGCAATGAAATTGAAATATATTTGATATACTATGATCACTTTAAACGTCTTTCATTAAAACTAAAAGGAAAACAAAATTTATCATCTATTAAAATCATTAACATAAATTGCTTTTCTATAGTTTTACTGACTTTTCTTAAATCAAAAACATCTAAAAATATGCAATAGTTTGTTTGCCTGAACAAACATTTATAAGTATGCTTTAAAAAAATACACACACATACAAAACTACTACGTAAGAGAAATTTTAAAATAAACATACTTAAACAAGTAAAACTGAAGGAAATTTTTTTATTTGTTTTCATAATAGAACGGAGAAACAAGTAAGGAAATTATAGTCGGTCAATACCGATTATATAATAGCCTACAATAGTGCTTGCTGGAAAATAATTCACCGGTCCAAACACAGAACGAATTATTACTCATAATGAGTCAATGATTTTTTCATTAGATCAATGATTTTTATCATATGCCCAGAAAATTAGTCTCCGGTCCAAATATAGATAAAATAATTGCTCATTATAAGCTTTGATTTTTTTCATTAGATCCATGAATTTTTTCAAAACGGCTATGATTTTTTTCATAAAGTTATGAAAATTTTTATTACATTTCTAAAAATAATTATTAGTTTTACAAATTAGCTTCATATGAAACTATTTCATTAAATGTATGCACATTTTCATTATTGTAATGAAATTTTTCATAAATTTTATTAAAAATATTCATTCATCTAATGAAAAAAATCATTAGCTCACTTCTAAAAATGTTTTCATAGTTTGTGTGAACATGTTCATAAAAATGATGAACAAAATTCGTTATGTGAACACAAAACGATTGAATCTATAATTGTCTAGATCTTTAGTTTGTTTAGAAAATACATACATATAAAATTTGAGTGAAATATGCTTATAGTACTGCCAAATTTTCGAATTTGAAAAAAGTCTGTTAAAAACTTTAAAAAAACTTTTATAAATAATTTCACTTTCCAATTTGACCCTCGTAGCACATTTATTATTTACTCAATCTTAAAGCTATCAAGCCTAAATTATATCTTGATAGATTATCTAAGCATTATCATTACAATAATACGTGTGCTATTACCATCTGCTGCACGAAATATGTTGTGGTCCACTGTATATGCAAATGATCAAAAATCTTCAACTTGTCTTTACTTTTTTCATTAGATATTTTGATGTGTAACAAACGGAACGTAAAATTTATGTATACCGTATGTAGAGTACATAAATACAACCTGTGCATACAAAAAAAAATATGTAAAATAATACTTACCGTCGAAATAATTCGCTTTCCGGATGTTCAGCAGCAAATCGTGCTTTTTTCCTCAACAATGGTATTGTCAAAGCATACGTGATTACCATCATTACCATGGGAATATAAAATGCCACCAACGAACCAAATACAAAAAATGCACGATTATTTATAACACAAATATTTGGCTGTGGCATGATGTTCTGTTCATTTACCAGACCTGATTTTGAAGTAAATGAAGAAGGGGAAGAAAAAACAAATGAAAGTAAAATAAATTTAAAGTGAATAAATAGAGAGATCAATGATAATACATCGAGAATAAAAAATAATTTAAAACCAGTGTTGCCACTTTATTTGTAAAATTACACATAACATGTGTAATTTTTGGCTGTCTGTGTAGTTTTGGTGTAAATTCATTACATTGGCATATAAGTTTTCAAATGTAATTAGAAAAATATTTTTATTTGAGTAGAAAGAAATTTTTTTTCATACAGATGTATTTCGGACAACAAACAATACTCAAAATTACAAAATTTATTTCAGAAAAGTCACGAAATTCCAAAACGTACTATTTTGGTACTTAAAAAAAATAACTTTTTGGGTTATTTTGACATAACGAACTATTATGGTATGGAAAATCAGTAAGAAAAACTTGTATGGTACTTTTTTTATTAAAATGCTGCTATTTAAAAAAATAGTACTTATACTATTTTGATATAATACTTTATTGAAAAGTATTATTTTACCTTTTTTTATGAAATATACTATTTGGTACTTTTTATATATCATAAAGTAGTTTTTTGGTACTTTTTTGTTAAAAAGTATTTTTAGTACCTTTTATAAATGGCTTATTTTACCTTTTATAAATTTGGCTTATTTTATAAAAAAGTACTTTTTTGATTAATTTATGAAAAAGGGCTATCTTTCTAAAAACATATCTTTCTATAATTGATAAAAAAGTACTATTTTGGATCGTTTTATAACAAGTTAAAAAAAGTACTATTTTGGTACTTAAAATAAAAAGTATTTTTATTAAATAGGTACTATTTAAAAAAACAGTACTTATAATATTTTTATATAATACTTTATTAAAAAGTATTATATTCGCCCATTTTACGAAAAATAGGACTTGATACTTTTTTTTATCAAAAAGTATTATTTTGGTACTTTTTTGTTAAAAAGTACTTTTTAGTACCTTTTGTAAATTTGGCTTATTTTATAACAAAGTACTTTTTTGATAAATTTTATGAAAAAGTGGTACCTTAATTATTTTGGTATAAATCATAAAAATGTGCTGTGATTGAAAATTTTACAAAAAAATTCTTCTTCATTACTTTTTTATTAAAAAATAAATATTTATGTACTTGTTACAAAAAAGTAATATCTTTCTATAATTAATAAAAAAAGTACTATTTTGGAACTTTTTATAAAAATTTAAAAAAGTGCCATTTTGGTACTTCAAAAAAGAAAGTTATATTTTGGTACTTATTTTTCATTATTATTATAAAATCGATAAGAAATCCTTATATGGTACTTTTTTTATAAAAAGGTACTATTTTAAAAAATAGTACTTGTACTATATTTTTATATAATACTTCATTAAAAAGTATTATTTTACAGACATGGGCGTTAATGATTACGTTGTGTAATTGATTACAGTTTCAATTACAATTACATGAAAGGTCGGTCATACATTTGGCTCCCCTAGGGGCACTTTAGGGTAAGTTACAGACATGGGCGTTAATGATTACATTATGTAATTGATTACAGTTTCAATTACAATTAGATGTAATTAGTAATTGAAAATTTTCAATTTTACTTGTAATTGTAATTGTAATTGAAAAAACTCAATTACTAATTACATGTAATTGTAATTGAAACTGTAATCAATTACACAATTGTAATCATAAACGCCCATGTCTGTTATTTTACCCCTTTTTACGAAAAATACTGTGGTGTACTTTTTTTTTATCTAAAAGTAGTGTTTTGGTACTTTTTTTATTATGAAATACATTTTTAGTACCTTTAATAAATAAGTACTATTTTGGCTAATTTTATAAAAAAAATACTTTTTTGATTAATTTTATGAAAATCGTTGGTATTTTGGTTCAAATCATAAAAATGTGCTATGAGTGCAAATTTTACAAAAAAAGTTCTTTTTCGTTACTATTGATAAAAAACGTATTATTTTAGTTCTTCTTTATTAAAAAATAAATATTTTTGTACTTATTAAAAAAAAAGTAATATCTTTCTATAATTTATAAAAAAGTACTATTTTGGATCATTTTATAAAAAGTTAAAAAAGTGCCATTTTGGTACTTCTAACAAGAAAGTTATATTTTGGTACTTATTTTTCATTATTATTTTAAAATCGTTAAGAAATCTTTATATGGTACTTTTTTTATAAAAAAGGTACTATTTTAAAAAATAGTACTAATACTATATTTTTATATATAATACTTTATTTTTACGAAAAATACTGTGGAGTATTTTTTTTTATCTAAAAGTAGTATTTTGGTACTTTTTTATTATGAAATACTTTTTTAGTTCCTTTTATAAATAAGTACTATTTTGGTTAATTTTATAAAAAGAAAACTTTTTTGATAAATTTTATGAAAATCTTTGTTATTTTGGTTCAAATCATAAAAATGTGCTATGATTGCAAATTTTACAAAAAAAGTTCTTTTTCATTACTATTATTTTAGTATTATTTTAGTTCTTCTTTATTAAAAAATAATATTTTTGTACTTATTAAAAAAAAGTAACATCTTTCTACAATTTATAAAAAAGTACTATTTTGGATCTTTTTATTAAACGCTAAAAAAAAGTACTATTTTGGTACTTTAAATAAGAAAGTACTATTTTTGTACTTATTTTCCATTATTATTATATAAAATCGATAAGAAAAACTTATATGGTACTTTTTATTATAAAGAAGGTACTATTTAAAAAAATAGTACTTATACATACTTTATTTTTATATAGTACTTTATCAAAAAGTATTATTTTACCCCTTTTTTCGAAAAATACTATGTGGAACTTTTTTTTTTATCAAAAAGTAGTATTTTGGTACTTTTTTAGAACCTTTTATAAATAAGTACTATTTTGGCTTATTTTATTGAAAATTTTACAAAAAGCTCTACTTTAGTACTATTTATAAAAACGTATTATTTGAGTTCTTCTTTATTAAAAAAATATATTTTTGTACTTATTAAAAAAAAATATCTTTCTTTATTCTCTATTTATTGTTGACCTGTGTCGATTATTTATAATTGATAAAAATTACTATTTTGGATCTTTTGATAAAAAGTTAAAAAAGTACTATTTTGGTACTTTAAATAAGAAGTACTATTTGGGTACTTATATTACATTATTATTAAATCGATAAGAAAATCTTATATGGTACTTTTTTATTAAAAAGGTACTTTTTTAAAAAAATACTACTCTTACTATATTTTTATATAATACTATATAAAAAAGTATTATTTTGCCCCTTTGTACGAAAAATACTATGTGGTACTTTTTTTTTATCCAAAAGTAGTATTTTGGTAATTTTTGTATTAAGAAGTACTTTTTTAGTACCTTTTATAAAGTAGTACTATTTTGGCGTTTTTTATAAAAAAAAATATTTTTTTAGTTAATTTAATGAAAAAGTGCTACCTTATTATGTTGGTACAAATTATAAAAATGTGCTATTGTTGAAAATTTTACAAAAAAAGTACTATTTTAATAAAACTTGCTTTTTAACCCATTAAAAAAAAAAGTATCATTTACCAAAAACTACTTTCTTGGTTAATTTAAAAAAACGTACTATATTTTAACAAAGTATTGTTTTGATCAAAAAAGGTACAATTATTGTACATTTTACAAAAGTATTATTTTTTTTGAAATCTTTTTATAAAAGGTACTAAAAAGTGCTTTTTATAAAAAAAACTAAAATCGTACTTTTTATCAAAGATATAACTTTTTTTAAAAAGAACAAAAAAAGTACTATTTTTTTACTTTTTTTACTCCTTAATAAAAAGTACTATTTTAGTTCTTTTTATAAAAATCACTTTTTAGTACCTTTTATAAAAGGATCTATTTTTTTTATAAACCAGTATTATTTTAGCTTTTTTTATAAATTTTATATTGGTACTTTTATTGAAAAAGAACTAATTTGGAAATTTTTTTAAAAAAGTACCATGGTAGATTTTTTATGCATTTTAAAATAAAATTTTGGCGTTTTATTCAGTACGACGAAACGTTGTGCATGTTTAGGCACGTTCTTTACACACGAAGATAGGTTTTCCAAAGACCTTTCATTTGATATAATATTTTGTATAATATTGGAGATAAACTTAAAAAACTGAAAAATTACCCTTTCTTCTCCCCTTCATTTTCACCCCCTAAATATGAATTTGGGCCGCTAAAAAAATACGTGTCCCTTTATTTTTTCCTGCTCTACAAAATAAAACCAATTCCAAAAATATCGGCGGGTGACACCAGGGAGACCTTCCTTGTTAGTAAAAAATGTTTATTCACATATATTATGAAATAAAAACAATACCCAAAAATACTAAATTTATTTACAAAAAAAAATCAACAAATTCGAAAACATAATGCGTTTGGTACTTTTAATCGAAATGTATTACTTTGGTACTTTTTGTACAATTAACTTTATTGGTATGGAAGATCGATAAAAAAACTTGGTTGGTACTTTTAATCAAAAAGTACTATTTTAGCACTTTTTAAGAAAAATAACATTTTGGTACTTTCTTATCAAAAAGTAGGTTAGCAACTTTTACAAAAAATAAATATTTTGGCCCATTTTATAAATAAGTACTATAAAGGTACTTTTAATTGGTACTTATTATAACAAGGTACAATTATTGTTCACTTTACTAGAAAGCACAATTAATAAAAAGACTTAGATTTTAGTACAACTTTATTAAAAACAACAATTTTTTTTTGGAATATTAACAAAGACTATACCTTTCTATATTTTATAAAAAGTACTATTTGAGTATTTTTTTTTAAATAAAAACTAGTATTTCAGTACCTTTTATAAAACTGTATTATTTTTGTACTTTTAACTAAAAAATACTATTTTAGTACTTGTTAAAAAAAGTACTATATTAGTACTTTTTATGCATTATATACATAAAATGTACTATTTTGGTATTCTAAACAAAAAAGTACTATTTAAGTACATTTGTATTTAAATATTTAGTATGTTTTAGAAAAAAGATACTTTTTTAATACTTTTTATATAAAAATACTTTTTTTGCTACTTGTATATAGTACTTTTTATAAAAAATTATTATTTTGCTACTTTTTACAAAACAGCATTATTTTAGTACGTTTAGTAGAAAAGTACAATATACTATATAATTTTTATAAAAAGCTCTTTTTTTATACTTTTTATAAAAAAAGTACAATTTGAGTTTTTTTAACAAAAATACTATTTTAGTACCTTGGTTGAAATCCTCCTTTTTTAAAAAGTACTATTTTAGTACTTTTTTATAAAAAATTAAATTTTTAACAACATTTTGAAATAGTACTTTTTTTGTACATTTAAAAAATATTATTTTAGTACTTTTTTGGTATATTTACGTAGTTTTTTTTATAAAACAGCACTAGCTTGTAAAAAGTACTATTTTGATCTTTTTTATAAAACTATATATTTTGATCTTAAAAAAGTTCTTTTTATAAAAGTGCTATTTTAGTACTCTCATTCGATTTCAAATTGTCTTTTCAATTTTTTTTTTTGAGGATCAGCGTTGGTTGAATAATGAATTTATATGTGTAATTTTAGGTTTTATGTGTAATTTTAACTGCATCCATGTGTAATTTGAAATTTTCTTAGTGGCAACACCGCTCCCAATCTATATTGTCATTGCATATGTTTGTGTTCAATTCCAATCCATATGGCGAATAATTAATTACAAACAAAAACACGTAGATAAAAAAAGGTGAAGAATGAAATCGCTGTCGTAATGTAATATATGTTACCATTGGGGCGTTTTTCAGTCATTATTATTGTAAAATTGTCATTAATACATACATAAATTTATGTTTTTTCATTCTTTTATTTTCACTTTAACGTTATTTCTTCTCTTCTGATGAACACAATGCAAAATATCATTACAATGTATAAAAAAAGGTACTTACCCAATACTGTTATGGAACTGGATACAATCATTGCCATTACCCAGACAATGGCAATTTTCATGCCAGCCAAACGTTTCGTTGAACGATGCCGTGAACCTAATGGATTTCGTATACCTAAATAACGACCCAAACTTATGAAACACATATGCAGGATACTCGATGAACATGCCATTACATCGCAGGTCACATATATGTTGCACCATGTAAAACCTAATGGCCAATAACCTGAAAAAAAAACAAGAACAATAAAAGAGATGTAATAAGAAATATGGGGGAAAAAAAACAAACAAAAAAAAAATACCTGAAAGTATGCTTTAATTTATGATTAAAAAAAATCCACTATAAATATGCAACATAAATTAAAATCCCAAAAGTATGCTATGAAAAATTGATAACTCAAGTTTAAATTAAAAAGGGGCGTAATATAATGACTATTATCTTCTCATTCATAAAATTCTTCAACAATTTAATAATTTTATTCAATTCCCAAAGTAGGCAGTTAACAGTTTTTAGTTTAGGGTAACAGTGCATAGTGGAAAATTTAAGAAATTGTTTGAAGAAATTGAAATATACGAAAAATTTCTCAGAATCTGAAACTTTTTTTCTTAACGAAAAATGTCTCAAAATGATCCTCAGAAAAAATATTTGAAAAGACAATTTGGAATCAAATGAGAGTACTAAAATAGCACTTTTATAAAAAGTACTTTTTTTAAATGATAAAAATATGTAGTGCGTTTTATAAAAAAGTATCAAAATAGTACTTTTTTCTAGGTAGTACTGCTTTATAAAAAACTTTATAAATATACCAAAAAAGTACTAAAATAATAGTTATTTAAATGAACCATAAAAGTACTTTTTTCTATAAAATTTTCCTAAAAACGTATTTTTTTTAAGTACTTTTTACTAAAAGTACCATAGTAATAATGTTTTTTTAAAAGAACCAAAATATTACTTTTTTATAAAAAGTACTAAAATAGTACATTTTTACTAGTACTAAAAAAGGAATTTTTTATAAAAAATTACCTTTTTATAAAAAGTACTAAAAAAGTACCTTTTAATAAAAAGTTCTAAAGTAATACAGAAGTACATAAATAGTACTTTTTTGTTTAGAATACGAAAAATGTTTCAGAATTTGAGACAATTTCTCTTTACGAAAAATGTCCCTGAATCTGAGACAATTTTTGTATACGAAAAATATCTGAGAATCTAAGACAATTTTTCTGGACGAAAAATGTCTCAGAATTTGAAACAATTTTATATACGAAAATTGTCTCTGAATTTTAGACAATTTTTCTATACGAAAAATGTCTAAGAATCTGAGACAATTTTTCTATACAAAAAATGTTTCAGAATCTGAGACAATTTTTTATACGAAAAATGTCTGAGAATCTTAGAAAATTTTTCTATACGAAAAATGTCTCAGAGTCTGAGACAATTTTTCTACACAATTTTTCATTACGAAAAATGTCTCAGAATCTGATAAAAATTTTTCTATACAAATATTTTAGAATCTGTGAAAATGTTTCTATGCGAAAAATGCTTCAGAATCTGAAACAATTTTTATATACGAAAAATATTTCAGAATCTGGGACAATTTTTCTTTACGAAAAATGTCTCAGAATCTGAGACAATTTTTCTATACGAAAACGTTTCGGAATCTGATATTATTAAAAAAAAAAATATCAGAGTCTGAGACAAATTTTTATACCCTCCCGAGTAAAAATTTTTATATGATGCAATATATAATGATATGTAACACAATATATATTTATACGCAATTTGATCCGAATAATGGTGGATCTTTTTGCATTAAAAAAGATCAACTTGTATAAAAAATGATTTGATTTCATCCGAGTTTTGACCAGACATTGTCATATATTGGTGGATCTAATTAGATCTAATTGCATAAAAACATATAAAATCCTGGTGTTTTTTGGTTTGGGTTGAGATACACCACAGGTCAACGATACATTCACCAAACATATAATTTTCCAAAACAAAAAAAATGTTTGGGTACGCTTCGAACCAGGTAGGTGATATACATAACCCTAACAAGGAAATGTTTAGGAACATTTCAAAAAATTTTTTATAGTTTGCCTAAAAAACTTAGAAAATTTTTTGTTAATTGGAAACATATATAGTTTTATATGGAACAGAATAACCTATATATAATGTTATGTTAAATTATACAGAAAAACAAATTTTGTATTGACCCTCATATAATTTTATATAATTATATCAACCGTACTCCTTTTAATCCGAATCATGATTAAATTATATATTACTACATATGACTGCATTAAAAAAATTTAGAAAATATCTCAGGGATGTATAATCATATATAATTTATTATGTTTGTATCAAGTTATATATTGTAATATATGTTTATTTTTACTCGGGCTCCAACCACAGTATGCGGGTATACTCACTTTGTCATTCCGTTTGTAATGCATCGAAATATCTGTCGGTGACCCCATGAAATATATATATTATTGATCCATGATCAATTCTAAGACATTCTGTGAATGTCCGTCCGTCCGTCTGTAGATGGTACGATACAGTCCAAAATAAAAGAGCTAGCCTCCTGCAATTTGGCATGAATATGTCTTATGGTCCTAGGCAGGTTGAGTTCGTAAATGGGCAAAATCGGCTCAGGGGGAAAAAAGTTCTCCCTTGAAGAACTGAACCAACCTCTGAAAAAATACACTTTTTTACATGTTTTTTGTATTTTTGTTAAATAAATAAAACATTTGTTATATTTATCGGGATGGGATGGTGCCCTCAACGTCCACCACTGAACCCCATGACCCCCCCCCCCAAAACAAACGCCCCTGACAATTTTTTTTTTACATTTTGGAGGGTATAAAACAATGGTTCCCAACCTTTGATTCTCGCCCCACAGGGGGGCAATTTGAAGGTTCCAGGGGGGCAACAAGCTAATTTCTAAGATTTTTTTAGTCAAATTAACTACAAAAACTATTTTTTTTAGAAAAATTAACTACAAAAATATTGTCATTTGCTTAAATTTTTAACTAAAAACTTAGTTTCTATGCTTATTTTACAAAATCTTTGCTTAACAAGTAGTAATTTTGCACTACACCATTTACAGATGTAATTCGAAAAAGATCAATTGTAATTCGAAGATTATACTTGTAATTCGAAGATTACATTTGTAATTCGAAGATTCCATTTGTAATTCGAAAATTCCATTTGTAATTCGAAGATTATACTTGTAATTCGAAGATTCTATTTGTAATTCGAAGATTCCATTTGTAATTCGAAGATTCCAATTGTAATTTGAAAAATATCAATGGAAATTCAGTTCATATTTTTCGAATTACAATTGGAATCTTCGAATTACAAATGGAATCTTCGAATTACAAATAGAATCTTCGAATTACAAGTATAATCTTCGAATTACAAATGGAATTTTCGAATTACAAATGGAATCTTCGAATTACAAATGGAATCTTCGAATTACAAGTATAATCTTCGAATTACAATTGATCTTTTTCGAATTACATCTGTAAATGGTGTAGAAACAAAAATTAGAAAAATTAACAAATTTTGCTTGAGTGTAGGGGGGACAAGGCTATTTTTTAAACTTAAAAGTGGGGCGTGGCATGAAAAAGGTTGGGAACCATTGGTATAAAAGGTTCGGCACAGCCGAATTTAAAACTCTCACTTGTTTATACGACAAATTACTCTGAAACTGAGAATTTCTTAGTACGTAAATTTTCTCAGAATCTGAGAATTGTACTAAAATATCTCAGAAAATAGGATTTTTCAAGAATGTCTTATATGTAGTTGTTTTAAAACGTATTTCTACACCATTTACAGATGTAATTCGAAAAAGATCAATTGTAATTCGAAGATTCTATTTGTAATTCGAAGATTCCATTTGTAATTCGAAGATTCCATTTGTAATTCGAAGATTCCATTTGTAATTCGAATACTCCAATTGTAATTCGAAGATTCCATTTGTAATTCGAAGATTCCAATTGTAATTCGTAAAAGATCAATTGTAATTCGTAAAAGATCAATTGAAATTCGTAAAAGATCAATTGTAATTCGTAAAAGATCAATTGTAATTCGAAAAAGATCAATTCTAATTCGTAAAAGATCAATTGTAATTCGAAAAAGATCAATTGTAATTCGTAAAAGATCAATTGTAATTCGTAAAAGATCAATTGTAATTCGAAGATTCCAATTGTAATTCGTAAATTATCAATGTAAATTCAGTTGATGTTTTTCGAATTACAATTGGAATCTTCGAATTACAATTGATCTTTTACGAATTACAATTGATCTTTTACGAATTACAATTGATCTTTTTCGAATTACAATTGATCTTTTACGAATTACAATTGATCTTTTTCGAATTACAATTGATCTTTTTCGAATTACAATTGATCTTTTACGAATTACAATTGATCTTTTACGAATTACAATTGATCTTTTACGAATTACAACTGGAGTATTCGAATTACAATTGGAATCTTCGAATTACAATTGGAGTATTCGAATTACAAATGGAATCTTCGAATTACAAATGGAATCTTCGAATTACAAATAGAATCTTCGAATTACAAATAGAATCTTCGAATTACAATTGATCTTTTTCGAATTACATCTGTAAATGGTGTAGTAATACATTTTTTTGCTGGGATATTATAATTCCCCAAAAATAATATATTGAAACCAAAATTTCACATCACCTCCTAAATTAATAAAATTTAAAACTTTATTTGTTTTTTTTTTGTCATTTCCAGAAATTTGTAGAATATAATCTGCTTAAATCTGTATTATTTCTTTTTTAATTGACTTTTTGTGGTTTGAAATGTCATATAGTTTTCAATAGTTTATATGTACAAATATGCTGCCCAGAGAAAAAGGAACTTAAGACTACAGTGGCTCACACCTTAAGTCGTGCAGTAGTCCCCATACAATTCACACTTTATTCGCATAAATCTCTTAAAATTCATGAAAATTACAAATATTTTAGCAAAATTTGTTTGTAGATGTTACACGATACTTTGGTAGTCTAATCAAATCTCGATATAATTAGACCTTTTTTTTGACTCATTGTTGGTCCCCATAAGGAAAATTCGCCCAATTCCACCGAAATTTGTTTTGTGTGTCTTTCCAACGAAAAATGGATCCAATCGGTCAATATTTGGACTTTATACATTTTTCGAAAAATAATGTTGTAGGCTAATATGGCTTGGCTTGACCGACTATAATTTTCTCTCTTAAAAACTTAAAATAAAAACTTTTTGGATAATAAGGTTTGAGTTGCAAACTTTATATTTAAAGATTTGCTATCTACTGCGCGACTGAAGCTGTGAGCTACTGTATATGAAAAGTCAATATTGTGATTGGCATTTTCAAATATATGTAGCATACTTATGAGAGATGAAATAATAAGCTTAGAGGGAAGGTAAACTAACAGTAGGTAATGAAAAAGGAATCCAAAAATATGCAATGATGTAGTAAAATCCAGCCCTTAGAAATATGCGACAATTTAATTTTTTTTTAATTTTTATTAATGTGTGTACTTTAAAAACTGAGTTGATGTACATACTTCAAAAAGTAGATTTTGCTGCAGCATAATGGGGGAATGGAAGATACAAAAATTTGTATAGCAGATTATACGCAAAATAAAATAAAAACAAAAAAACATATTCTATATCCACTCTTAAGTAAACAGATAATCTCTAAAAATTTTGTTGCCTACATTTAGGCTTTAATTATATTACAATTTGTTGCATACATTTAAATCTGTAACAGTTAAACAAAAAGTGTTTCAAATTTATTTATTTTATTATCATTAATTAAGAATGTTCTTTAATCTTATCCCCATAAACGTGCCTCATCATCAACAAAAAAATATATGTGACCATATTATAATATCTCAGCTCATGCCTAAAATTTACATTCTAAGTATTTAAACAATTGTCACAAATTAGCGTTAATAAAACAAAAAAAAAAACGTTTTTCTCGTATAAAAATTGACAAAATGATAATAATCCCTACTATCGTTAATGCTGATGAGTATGATGATGATAATGACGATAATATAAAGCTTACATAAATATTTTTTGTTTAGGTAATTAAGTCATTTACAACATTTATAACGAAGGTAGTACGAGTGAGTATATGAGGAATTCCACACCAAATGTCCAGCGAAAAAAACATGTGTACCGAAAACTTCCGAATAGCTTGTATGGATAGCCCTATATGGAACTTAGAAAATTGCGTTTTTGGTTTTTCAATTTTTCAAAAACTGGGCTTAGGAGGCGTGGTCAAATATTGGAAAAATGGACAAATTTGTGGCGAGTTGCCTTGAATAAATATTTATCACATTAAAACGGAATGCACCACAATGTCAAAAATTTACATTCTTATATAGTTTTGTATGGGCTATCGATTAAATTTTTTTTTTTTTTTAAATTTTCAGAACCCGTTCTGAAATTTTCCATTTTTTAAAAAAGTCAATTTATCAAAAATCCGGCCACTTTTTTTTCATTTTTAATTTTTTTTTTTTTAAAGCTTAGATGTTTGTCCATCCACACAAAAAAATTCAGAAACACGTTCTGTTTTTTTTTTCGAGAAAATCGCATTTGAATTTTAAATTTCATAACAATTTTGTAATTTGCTTGTATTTTCATGTTTTAACGTTGCGAATGAGTAATATTACTTAATTGCATAAATATTCCTCATACGCTCTATTGAAACAAGAAAATACAAGCAAATTACTAAATTGTTATAAAATTTAAAATTCAAATGCGATTTTCTCGAAAAAAACGAAAAATGTGTTTTTGGATTTTTTTTGTGGATGGACAAACATCTAAACTTAAAAAAAAAAAAAAATTAAAAAGAAAAAAAGTGGCCGGATTTTTGATAAATTGACTTTTTTAAAATATAGAAAATTTCAGAACGGGTTCTGAAAATTTTCCAAAAAAACAACTTTAGTCGATAGCCCATACAAAACTATATAAGAATGTAAGTTTTTGAGATTATGGTGCATTCCGTTTTAATGTGATAAATATTTAATCAAGGCAACTCGCTACAAATTTGACCATTTTTCCAATATTTGACCACGCCTCCTAAGCCCAGTTCAATATAGGGTTCAATATAGGGCTATCCATACAACCTATACAGAAGTTTACGGTACACATGTTTTTTTTCGCTGGACATTTGGTGTGGAATGCCTCATATATGGTGTCATATACATATACATATTTAGACTAATTTTTAGCTGCAACCAAACTGTCATGCTACACTTGTCAATAGACTCATTTTGACTTAAATACAAACCATACTGACATTTACGTGATGGACAGGGACGTAGCTAATATAAGTTTTTGAGTGGATCAGGGATTTTAAAAAGAATTTGTTAAAATTCTTGTCAAATTAAAATTGTTATTATTCGACCTTTCCAATTTTAAATAAATAAAAATTCTTCGAGCTCGAGGCCAGTTTTTTCTTGTGAATAAATATTCTTTTATTACACTGTAGAACAAATTCAGGTTAGCAAAAGTTGGGTCGATTCTGGAAGTGAGAGGTGAAAAAAGAGGCTAAATTAGAAGACCCGTATCGCGGCGTTTGTTTATGTTAGTTCGATTTTTTTTATCGACTTTCGAACTTTGCAGTCAAATGCCGATTTTCAGCATTTTTTTAATGTGGTTTTTTGGCTATAACTCGTCGATTAATTGATATTTTTCAATCTGTAAAAGCAAAAATATTGCTAGAGACCTGTTCAACAATTAAAATTTTTTAAAAAATTGATTTAGAAAATTTTTGTGGTGCTTATGAAGCAAAATGTTGGAGACATTATTTTTTTTTCATGCTTTTTTAAAATATTTTGCTTCATAAGCACCACAAAAATTTTCTAAATAAATTTTTTAAAAAATTTTAATTGTTGAACAGGTCTCTAGCAATATTTTTGCTTTTACAGATTGAAAAACTATCAATTAGTCGACGAGTTATAGCCAAAAAACAATATAAAAAAATGCTAAAAATCGGCATTTGAAGTCGAACTAACATAAACAAACGCTGCGATACGAGTCTTCGAATTTAGCCTCTATTTTCATCCCTCACTCTCAGAATCGATCTAACATTTGATAACCTGAATTTGTTCCACAGTGTTATTGGAATGAAATCGAATAAAATAATATTTATTCACAAGAAAAAACTGGCCTCGAACTCGAAGAATTTTTATTTATTTAATTCTTGTCAAAGTTAAAATATTTTTTAAAATTAAAATGGATTTTTTAAGGCAATCTCCTTATTTGTGAGAAATTTGCTAAGTTAGAAATTACCAATTTGTAAGTTGTATGCCCCTTTTTTGGTCCTTAGACCCTTTTGAGTGTTCAAAAACTCAACTTGAAATTTTTTCTTGATCACTTACATCATCCTCTTTCTCTTTAAAAAAAAAACTTGCATGAACACTAGGGTGAGAAAATTTTGCTTTTTTCGAACGTCGGGTTCGGGAAAGTTGCCTTTTGTGGTCTATATAAACAAACGAATATATTGGACCTGTAGGACAATGGCTTTGGGTTCCTTTTTTGACTTGAACTTTAATTATCGTATTTTTCAATTTGGCTTTTAATGCAATTTGAAATTATTTAAAAACAAATTTTTTGTTAAAAAAATTTTTTACAGACCAAAAAAAAAATAATTTTTACCATAAAAACATTTTTTCAGCAATGTCCAAATATAAACTAATCTTTTAAGCAAAAAAAAATTCAAAGAGGTCAAAATAGGACCTGTTCAACAGGTCTAATATTTTTGTGTGTTAATATCGACCCTAAAAGAAAACTTTTCTGACCCCGAAGTTTTTGAAATTCGAAAAAAGCTAAATTTGCTCCACCCTAATGAACACATACATGTTATAAATATAAAATTAGCTTACTCACAAACACAAACATATACATATATAGAAATAAAATGTCATGAAAATCCGTAAAAACAACACTTGAATATGCTGCTACTTAATGAGAATCACGCATACTTAATGGGGGTTTTCATACAGCTCTAGCGACCACAATCACACATTCATGCATACATTCTACACTCACACACACAAACACACATAGGTGACAGGTTAATGTTTAAAGCTTATTACAACAATAAACACATGCACAGGCATGTTTTTACACACACAAAACAAAACAAAAAAAAACTGTTTAACTGATTGTGACACCTACACACACAGATACAAGGACATGTTTTAAAATCATGCGTGGGTAAAAACAAGTTTATATTTGTATTAGATGGACTTGTAATTTGCAAACAAAAGTTTTTATACCCTCCACTCTAGTGATAGAGGGTATATATAAGTTTGTCATTCCGTTTGTAACACCTCGAAATATTGGTCTAGGACCCCATAAAGTATATATATTTATGATCCTCGATCGATTTTAAGTCGATCTAGCGATGTCCGTCCGTCCGTCCGTCCGTCCGTCCGTCTGTCTGTCTGTCCGTAGAAAACACGCTAACTTTTGAAAGACTTTACAGAGGCTACTGAAGTTTGGCATATGTATATGTTTGTCATTTACCTGGTCAGGTTGGTATTGCAATCCAGCCAAATCGGTCCAGTGGTTCAAAAGTTATGAGCAAAAGAGTAAATTTCGGCAAGGGTGTTTCGCGGGTGTTACGAGATAAAAAACACGATAACTTCCGAAAGACAATAATGAGACTACTGAAGCTTGGCATGTATCTTTGCCGTTCCTCGGGTCTGTTTGGTATTAAATTTTAGCTCAATCGGTTCAGTGGTTCAAAAGTTATAAGCAAAACCCTGAATTTCAGATTATTTTCATTTAAAATGCCACGTGTTTTAACAAGTTTAAAAAGCATTGGTGGTAACTAAACAATGCTTTTCAAACTTGTTTAATTTTAAAGCAATGCTTTTTAAACTTGTTTAGTTTTAAAAGCATTGGTAACTTAAAAATTAAACACGAAAAAAATTTTACACTGAAAAAAAATTTTACACTCAAAAAAAATTTTACACTCAAAAAAAATTTACACAAAAAAAATAAAGTTTTTTTTTCACAAAAATGACAATATATTGTGTACATACATACGTGCATTCACTCAGAAATATTTTTACAGTAAAAAAACATTACACTCGAAAAAAATTTTACACTCAAAAAAAAAAATTAGTAATTTTTCTTTTTTTTTTTTTTTTAAATGACAAAAAAAGAGGTTTTTACTCAAAATAAAATATTTCTAATCAAAATTGTTAATTTTTTCACATTAAAAAATGTACTACCCTTTAAAAAAAATGCATTGTGGAGGGTATTCATAGATTCGGCAAAGTCGAATTTAACTTTTCTACTTGTTTTTTGTTAACAAATCAACAGTTTAGTGTAATAAAAACTTTTGTTAAGTATTTAACTTTTTTTCAGCTTTTTTGAAGAGCCTGTGAAAACAAATCGATAACCCTTCATTTGAATAATAATTTAAAAAGTTTAATAACTTTAGGTAAACACACAGAAAAAAAAAATTGTTGGTTTAAAACTGTAACTTAGTTATTGGAAGAAAAATTTGGTTGAAACACTTGCATATGGGTCGTCACACGCAGAGAAGAAACATGACTGCATCAAACATAATGGAGGGGGCTGCATAGTGTGATAAAATGATTGTAGCGATCATATTATGATCTTCGCTGATCATAGTATGATAAAGAAACTGTTATTTTATAATTGTTACTTGTATGATTGTCACAATCATATATATGATCAAACGGATCAATCATACTATGTTGAACCTACATTATGGTTGATTGAATATCGGTAGTCACTTCGGTTGTTATAACTGGCTTTGAATTAAAACACCCAAGAAATTCGTTTGTCGCAGTTGAATATAGTAGCAGCAAACGAAATTTGAGTTGATACAACTAAAAAATTCAGTTAAAAAGTATTTTTTCTGTGTGTAGGGTAGGAGGAAGGCTCAATCGGCAATTTTCTGGAAAATTTACGTGGAAACTAAAACAGTTGACTTTTCGATTTAAACCAAACAAACAACTTAAGCTTCCTCCACCACAGATCGCCTCCATAAATATAAAATTAGGAGGTAAACAAAACACGTATGAAATTACAATTTAAAGACCTTCCCATGAGGAGGGTATATGAAGGTTTTTAATTAAAGAAGAAATTAAATGAAAAAATCTGAAAAATCCAGAATATTAAACACAAAAATATTAAAAAAGGTCAAAGAAAATACAAAAAATCTGTAAAAATCTCGAAAAAATTCAGGAAAAATACAACTGTGCCTAATCGATAAATACTACTCACAAAAAAACCTTATCAAATTACTAGAAAAAGTCTCCTAATCCCATTTTACCAATATATGACAGTTTTCCTTGTTTTTTAACAACAAAATTTGATCAAAATTTCCTTTTTTTTTTTAATTTTTTTTTTTTTGTAATTTTACAAATTTCCAACTTTTTTTACAAAACAAATCTAGTAAACTCATGAGAATTCCGTGTAGTTTTATTGCGCCAAAAAAGTTGTAAATTTACAATTTTATTGGTAAAAAGCTTATAAAATTACAAAAAAGCTCGCAATTTTTACTAGGAATTCTCGTAAAATAGGAGGTAGAAAAAAATCTAGTAAAGTCTCGAGACCTCCTTGTAAGTTTTATCGCGTCAAAAAATTGTAAATTTACAATTTTATTTGTAAAAAGCTCGTAAAGTTACAAAATTATTCGTAAAAAGCTTGTAAAATTACAAGAAATTCTTGGCAAATAGGAGGAAGCAAAAAATAAAAGTTACTAGTTTTTCTAGTCATTTTAAAGTTTTTGTTTTTGAGTGTATAAGAAAAATGTCTCAGAAAATTTTTCAGAATCTACAAATATCTTTGAATTTTTCAATAGAATAAACGTATCAAGATTTTAAAGGAAAAATGTCTCGGATCATGAGAACTTTTCCATACGAAAAAAGTTATAGGGTCGTAGAATTTTTCTATACGAAAAGCCTGAGAGTGTTTCTATAGGCAAAACCTAAAAATTTTTCGTTTGTGTTTTTAATTAAAAAAGAAAATTGTGTCTTCTAAAGATTAAATTAAATGTGAATTTACACTAGACCAGGGTTTCTGTAGCCAATTCGACGTCTTCAGTGGGAAATTACATTAAATTAATTATTCGATATTTGCTAGATATTTGCTCAAATTTAGATAAAATTTAAGAATTTTTCAATTGAGAAATTTTCTATAGGAAAATCTGAGAAAAAACCTATATGAAAAATCTGAGGACTTTTCTATAGAAAAACAATTACAAAAGTAAAATTCGACTTGGCCGAATCTATGAATACCCTCTACAATGCCTTTTTTAAGTGATAGTAAATTTTCTAACGTGAAAAAATAAAATTTTTGATTAGAAATATTTTGTTTAGTGTAAAAAACTATTTTTTTAAGTAATTTTTGAAAAAAAAAAATAATTTACTAAATTTTTTTTGAGTGTAAAATTTTTTTCGAGTGTATTTTTTTTTTTTGGTGTAAAAATATTTTTGAGTGACAAAAATACGTTGTCAAATATTTTTGTGATTTACCAATGTTTTTAAAACATGTTTATCGAGTTTTCAACATGTGAATTTAAGGTGAAGCTAATCTGAACTTCACGGTTTTGCTAATAACTTTTGAGCCACTGGACCGATTTAAAACTCAATACGAACCAGGCCAGGGGAGCGAGCCTGGTTCGTATTTGAAAGGCAATTCTGAGCATCCTCAGAATTGCCTTTCAAATGTTAGCGTGTTTTTTCTCTCGAAAATTCACGAAAAACCCTTGCCGAAATTCAGTCGTTTGCTCATAACTTTTGAACCACTGGATCGATTTTGCTGGATTGCAACACCATTCTGACCAGGTAAATGCCCAAAAGTTAGCGTGTTTTTAACAGACGAACAGACAGACGGACGGATGGACGAACATCGCTAGATCGTCTTAAAATCGATCGAGTATCATGAATATACATGTATACTTTATGTGGTCCTAGACCAATATTTCGAGGTGTTAGGTTAGGTTAGGTTGTAAGTGGCTGCTGACGTTTTACGTCCACACACGTAGACACTGAGGTCCATTGTGATACCACGGGACCGTAATAGGTTTCCCTACTAGTCCCTGTCGTTAAACCATTTTGAGCTTCTTATGAAACTCCTTAGATTTTGAATTTTGACATCCGACAAATCAGAAAGATCGTACAGCTCCCTTGCAATGGCAAATAAAGTGTTCGATAGTTTCCAACTCCTCTTTATCCATGCAACTTCGGCAAAAGTCATTCGACGGCACGTTTAACCGCTCTGCATGCTTCCCAATAAGACAGTGTCCGGTTATTATAGAAACCACCGTCGAAATCTCTCCTCTTGGAAGCGATATCAGCTCACTTGTGCGCCCCTGATTAAGAGAAGGACAAATCAGTCGTGTTGTCTCACACGTCCATCCATTTGCCCATCTTTGATTAGTCTCCGTCGCAGAACAAAGCCGTAGGTTTTGCTTGCAAGTTTCTAGAGGCATACCAACACATTCCAATTCTGTTGGAACCTGTAAGGTAGTTCCTAGTCTTGCAAGCTCATCGGCTTTGCAATTCCCTGGAATGTCTCTGTGCCCTGGGACCCATATGAGTCGTATGTTAAACTGCTTGGCCATCTCATTTAAAGACGTGCGGCAGTTAAAGGCAGATCTTGTTTTCAGAAACATTGAATCCAGTGACTCGACCGCGGCTTGACTGTCAGTATAGATGTTGACTGCGGTTGTAGACAAGACATTGCAGCTCAACCAGTCAGCCACTTCCTTTATTGCCAGCATCTCTGCCTGGTAAACACTGCAATGATCTGGCAATCTACGAGCCAGGCTCAACCCAAGCACTTCAGAATAGACTCCAAAGCCCACTTGTTCGTGCAGCCTCGATCCATCTGTGTAAAAATTTATGGTAGCTCCACTACCCGGAGTATCCCCCATCCAAGACTTCCTGGATGGTATCATAGTGGTAAAGTGGCGCTCAAAGAGGCTCAAAGAGGGAGCACAGTCCACATTTTGTGGTATTGTTATCTTCTTCAAGATCGCGCTATGGCCACAATCGCTGCTCCTCCATTGCAGCGTGCTATTAAGTCGAATTGCCGACGCAGCCGCATACTGCCTACCCAATATGTCCAATGGTATCAGGTGAAGGAGGATTTCTAATGCAGCCGTAGGTGTAGTACGAAGAGCACCAGTGATGCACATCGACGCCATTCTCTGAACCTTCGTGATAAAGACACAGTTCGCTTTTGTTTCTAAAGCAGGCCACCAGACAATGATTCCATACAGCAAAATTGGACGCACCACTGCTGTATAGATCCAATGAACGACTTGCGGGCTAAAACCCCATCGTTTTCCAATGGCCCTTTTAAAGGAATCTAAAGCAATCGTTGCTTTTCTCACCCGTTCCTCAATGTTACGCCTGAAATTCAACTTCCTATCTAGAAATGCTCCAAGATACTTGGCTCCATCTGAGAAGGTGATTTCAGTGCCGTCCAGAGAAATAGGATCAAAAGCAGGAATCTTATTTTTCCTTGTAAACAAAACAAGCTCTGTTTTACTTGGATTAACTCTAACTAGACCACAGTCTCTTGCCCATTTAGACAGATCTTTCAGAGAACCCTGAAGAATGTCCCTTAATGTTGGCAGATGTTTCCCCTTTACCGCTATCGCGACATCGTCAGCATATGCGACAACATGACAACCACGTGCTTCTAGAGATAGCAGCATTGAATTCAGTGCCAGGTTCCAAAGAAGCAGCGAAAGAACACCTCCTTGTGGTGTGCCCCTATTAACAAATCGAGATATGACGGACGATCCCAATTCAGACGTTATATGTCTATTGGTAAGTAGGTTTTCCACCATTAAAACGATCCCACGCTTTACTCCTAGACCAGACAATGCCAAAATTATCTACGCAAATATGAGTCTATCATTCGTTCCATTGTCTTTAACAAAAAAGAAGACATACTAATTGGTCTGAAATCCTTCGGAGCTGTGTGGGAACTTTTCCCAGCCTTCGGTATAAATACGACTCTGGTATCCCTCCATTTTAAAGGAATATACGACCAGTGGATGCATGCTGTGTATAGATTATACAGCAACGGGGCTATATAGTCCGACACTTGCTGCAACTCAGCCGGGATTATACCATCAGGTCCCTGGGATTTATAGGGCCTGAAGCTTTTTATCGCCCAGATTAATGTTGGCATATTTATTATTTCGAGGTGTTACAAACGAAATGACAAACTTACATAAACCCTTTATCACTAGGGTGGAGGGTATACAAATTATCAGCATTTTTTTAAAGGAAAAATGTTTCGGAATCTAAGAAATTTTTTATAAGAAAAATCTTATTCTATATTAAAAAAGTCTCAGAGACTGATATGTCTGATATGATTCTTTAGTTAAAAAAAAGTTAGAATCTGAAAATTTTTCTTTAGGAGTATAGTCTTAGAAAAATTTTTAGAATCTGAAACTTTTTTATCGGAAAAATATTTCAGAAGCTGATGCGGGTTTTGTAGAAAATCTTTTAGAATCTCAAATTTTTCAATTGGGAACATTTTTAGAATCTTATGCTTTTTCTATAGAAAAAATATTTCAGAATCTAAGACTTTTTCTTTATATCAGAACATGAGACTTTTTCTTTAGAAAGAAATGTCTCAGAAAAGTTTTCAGATTCCGAGATTCTTCAATAGGAAAAATGGGTTAGAATCATTTTTTTTTTTAGAGGAAAAATGTCTCGAAATATAAGAAATGTTTTACAAAAAAAAATCCTATTTTATATTAAAATGACTCACAAGGGAAGTATCTCAACCCTTATGAACCGATTTGCCTGAAACTCAAAATATATATTAAAGAGGCGATTTTAAGGTTGGGTGTCTCGGCTTATCGGCCATATCGGTGTTTAAAAATTTCGTTGTCCCCTTATGAAACCATATGGACCTTCGGGAAAATTTTGATAACTTCCGAACTAACAGGAATATCGTCTAGGGCAAAAATACGGGTCGACTTAAATTTAATAAAGATTATTTCTTATCCATATGGATATCGTAGCTCTATGTCTTCACATAAGTACCCCCCAAAATTTACACATTTTCCTGAAAAAAATATTTAAAGAAGCCGATTTTTTACAAGGTTATGCCACCATTGGATAGGCATTAAAAAAACCTTTCTTCTCATATGAAAACATCATATAGTTTCTACAAAAGAAATGACTGAAAAATCCAAAAAACGATTTTTTCGCCATTTTTTTACCCATGTTTTGAACCCCTTAGTCCCCGATATGGCTGATAAGCCGAGACACCCCAACCTTAGAATTATCTCTATTATATATATTTTAAGTTTCAGGCAAATCGGTTCATAAGGGTTGAGATACTTCCCTTGTCAGTGATTGTTGTATCTGATATGATTTTTTAGTTTTTTTTTTTTTAAATCTGTTAGAATCTAAAATTTTTTTAAGGAGTACAGGCTCAGAAAAATTTTCAGAATCTGAAACTTTTTTATCGGAAATATGTTTCTTATACTTTTTTGTAGAAAATCTTTTAGAATCTGAAATTATTCATTAGGGAAAATTCTTAGAAACTTATGCTTTTTCTATAGAAAAACATGTAAGAAAATTATAGTCGGTCAAGACCGACCATATAATACCCTACACCAGAGTTTCCGGAAAATGGGTCCCAAGTTCAAACATGGACCGATTAGATCTATATTTTATCAACTCTTTAATAAGTATAAAAAACACTCACGCATCAAAGTTGAGTGAAATAGGTTTATTTTTGTTGACAAAAAACCGCATTAACTGAATATCGGGCGAAACTTTCACATGGGGCCTGAGTCCAAAAATGGTCCGATGATAATTAGGTTTGATAATATTATTAAAGTACGCGTTTAACATACACAAACAGAAGTTTTATTAAATATTTTATATTTTCATGAAATTTGAGAGATTTATGTAAAAATCGGAAAGGTGGTTTGTATGGGGGCTACAAGAAGAACTGGTCCGATTTATTTAAAATTTGGAATGGTGATTTGTGTAAGCAAAAATTTCGAAACGATGGCTATTATGCCAAATTTCGAAACGATACCTATTATAATGCGGTAATTATAGTCATTTGAGTCAAAACTAAAGAGGGCCTTTGTATGGGACTAGATCTAAATATAGACCGGTTTTTTCCAATTTCAATAGGCTTCGTCCTTGGGCCAAAAGAGGCTTAAGTTTTAAATTTCAAGTCAGTTGATTATTGCGACCTGTATCGTGTTTAAACCGTTTACATGGACAGACAGACAGACGAACGGACGGACAGACGGACGGACATCCCTAAATCGACTCAAAAAGTGATTCTGAGTCGACCGGTATACTTAAAAGTGGGTCTACGACCAATATTTCCGGTAGTTACAAACATCAGCAGAAACTCATTATACCCTGTACCACAGTGTGGTGTAGGGTATAAATATTTCAGAGTCTAAAACTTTTTCTTTATATCAGAACATGAGCTTTTTTTAAATTCCGAGATTCTTCTATAAGAAAATTGTATTAGAATCTGAGAGTTTTTTATAGAAAATTTTCAGAGAATCTAGGAAATTTTCAGAGAATCTAGGAAATTGCCTTAAAAAAGTAAACAGCAATGAAGTCGTTAATTTTTCTAATCAGAATCTTATAATTTTGGTTAGGAAGAAAATTTTGCAAAACTCAAAATTTGTCTGTACAAAAAATGTTTTAGAGTACAATTCTATTTTAAAGATAAAAGATTTATGCAGATTAAAAGAACTTTTTAAAACAAAAAATTTCATAAATTCTTTCTACAGATGAAAGTATTAAGATCCCCTGAATCCCATGAAATTTCTGTGGGTTAATGGTTCAGAATTGGAGAAGTTTTCTATTTTTTTTTTTGCTGAAACATGTCACGAATTCCACCAAAGAACACAAAAAAAAAAGATTAATTTTCTGACCTTAGGTCAATTAATTATATTAACAGCATGCATTCTCTTTAAAGCCAGCTAAACATATCCATTTTCAGCTTTTTTAATTTAAAAAAAATCGTAATTTTTTCGCGAATTTTATGTTCTTTAAAAATTTAAAAAATCAAAAAAGTATGATACTTTGAAGATCCATATCTTCGAAAGTATTTATCCGAATTCTACCATTCAAAAAGCATTCGACTCTAACAAGCGTACTTTTTTATACCAATGCACTCAAAAAAAAAAATATATTTTTAAAAAAGTACGGTTTTGATGCAAATGCAATTTTTAGATGCATTTTTCAAAACTTTTGAAAGAACAAAATTTTTTACATAAAACTAAGTGGAGTTTTTTTTGGACCTTCGCGTTTTTCCACATTTCGTAATTTTTTTAAAAACTGCTTATGTGATTTTCCATACAAAAACAAAATTTTATGTTTATTCCGTAATTTTATCAAAAAAGTATATAACTTTGAAGAGCCATATCCTTGAAAGTATTTATTTGATTTTTACGATTCAAAAAGCATTTGACTCTACCAATTGCCCTTTTGTATATGAATGCACTCAAGTTTGATAATTTTTCTAAAAAAACACAGACACAGACTAAAACAGACTCGACAAATGTGACAGATGTCAAAAAAGTAATCTTAAACCATAATGTTTTAATGTTAACTTTTTTTTTTGTTGTACTATTTATGTTAGAAAGAGACAACTAATATAATGCGCCATAAGAAAAATTAATGCCAGAGCGGTTTTTGTTGTTTCACTTACTCCTAATTAGTAGTAAGTGTTGCCAGGTTTGATTTAAACTAACTAAAAATGGCTCTGTTTTCTCCAAAAACCACTTACTTTATCACCGTTTTTTCTTAAAAAATCCTACCAAAAATTTTTTAAAGTGTACATTTTAAAATTTTGCTCATGAAACCTTTTTAACCATTTTTGTTTTGTGAGTTTTATGCCTACTTTAGCTGCTGGTGTTTTATACCACCTCTATATACACATGACATAAATTAAGTGTCATTTTGTATTACAAACCAGCATTAACAACAACTTCAACTAAATTCACCTAAATTTTTGTTATACGAGTATTTTAGGAAAAACCAAATATTTGCTGTTGACATCAATTTTTGTTTTCTGTAAAATAAATTTAAAAATTTTGTAAAACTCATTTGTTTTATTGGGCTTGTAAAAATGTCAAAAAGTAGAAAACATACGTTTTTGTTAGAAAACCACAATAGGGAGGGAGTGAGTGTTGGTGAGCTGATGAGTGTTGAAAATGATAAAGTGGATTCTGTACTCCATGGTTGGTTTATTTTAAATCTTAATCATATGCGTATATTTTATGGAAAATTTAACCACTTCTGTGTATTAGCCAGCAGATTAATTTTAAATTACGTATGTATGTGCACAGTCGACTAAACCACAAGGGTTTGTAATGGAAAATTTTGATTAAATTTTCAAAATATTTTTTGGAATTGAGAGGGAATAAATGTTTTATTTTTTTTGGAAACAAATGGATATGTATTAGAGTTGTCAATTATTCGACTTTCAACTTTGTTCGAATAATTCAAATAATTGTTTTTCCTCGTTCGATCAAACGATTAAAGATCAAAATTTATTCGATTAATCGAAGAGAATAACGATTAAAAAAATTATTTTAAAAAATATTTTTTTTAACAAAAAAAATAAACAATTCATACAAAAAAAATTAAAATAAGAAAGTTTAAATTTTTATTAACGAAAAAATGCATAAAAAACTTAAAAATAATATAGTTAAAAGTTAAAAAAACTTAAAAATTGAATAACTGAAATCACTCTTAATTAATGGATGTCGATTTTAATACTTGTTGAGAAATAATTCAAATACAAATTATTATTTGAAGTATTCAGACAAAATATATCATAAATGATTTTAATTTTTGCCAAATAAGACAACTAAAGTTGTTTTTAAGAAATACTCTTTTAAAAATAAAAGTTGACTCAATTTTTTTGCTTTCAAACGATTTTTGGTTTTTGTTTTTATTAAATTAGATTTTGAAAACACTCCTTCGCTAATTATTGAAGTAGGTGATATAGTAAGAAGAGCATACAAAAGTTTATTTAATTTTTCTGTTCTTTTTTCAGATTTTCCCAAATATACCATATCGTCTGATATATCGCTGAAGTCCTTTTTATTTTCTGAATTTTTAATACTTTGAATTGAATTATTTAACTCGCATAAAAGATTATTATTTTCATTACTAATAACTTCCTCTATTTCAATACTTTTATCTGAATTATTGTGATTACTTTCAACATAAAATATGGAGTATAATTCATTTGCGTATTCTTTTGTTTCGCTTTTTGGAGAATATTTTAAGAAACTTTCGTTGCTCGGAAAATTTCCAGAATTTAGAAAAAATTATTAACGTATTTAACACTTTTATACGTCTCTCATTAATTCTTATTTTAATACGTTTAAGTCTGATGCAAAAGAATTATTAATTTTTTCTAAATTATTTATTAAAAACTTGATAACTCCCTCAAATTCTATAATGGATGTGCTATCCAGGGCTATGGCTACAATATTTTTTAACTTTCCTACATTTTGTATAAAATCTTTCAAAATTTATGAGAATAAATCAAATTCTAAGCATTTATTTAATTTTTTAATTAAAAAAAATTGTTCGATTAATCGACATTAATTAATCGATTTATTCGTTATTCGAAAATCGTCATTTTTGAATTATTCGAACAAGAGTTGGGTTTTGTTTGATCGATTAATCGAATTATTCTTAATCGACTGACAACTCTAATATGTATACTCTTTTAAATTTTTTTTCTTCAAAATTCAAAGAATTTTTTATAATTTTTCTAAATTCGTTTAAAAGCGAAGAAAAATTATGTGCTAAAAAATTTTTGGTTATTTTAGAGATTCCAAGACTTAGAAGACTAACAAAATTTAAAAAAAAAATTAATATCTTTACTAAAAAAATTTCTTACGGGGAAATTCAGGACGGATTAGCATTCTAGTTTGGATTTGGAAACATTTCCAAATATTAAAAATGTATTACTATACACTCAAAATAAATTAATAATTAATAAGCTTAAATAAAATTAAAACAAAAAAATAACACTGTGCTACAAAAAACACAAAATCGAATATACTTTTGAGGTAGTTAAGGTTGTAGGTCTCGCCAAAAAGATCACAAAAATGCCCATCAAACTTGCCAGACACCCTCAAATTTTAAAGTTATTGTCAAAAATTTTTTTTTTGTGACTTTTCTCACTAAACCACGTGTAACTTTTTTTAACACTTTTGTATGGAAGAAGGATATGGCTTTTTATGTGTGTGAATTGGTCCATACATATAAGAAAGATATGTATTGATTTTTTCAACAATATTTAATTTTTTTGATATTTTTTGAAAATTTTTTGAGTTTATCGATTTTTTTCTGCTATAGATCGTTCAACAATATTTACATTTATAAACGTATTCTTAAAGAAAATTTACTTGTGAAAAAGATGAGCTCTATGCCGAAAAAAACGAAAAATAATTGACAAAGTTGTGATAATTTTTCTAAAAAAGAAAATTAAGAATTTGCATGAAATTGCCGTTCAGACAACCTAGGCAAAAATAAAAAATAAACGAACATACTTAGAGGTCGCGTATCATTATTTTAAAGGTTTTTGGCCCCCTAAATTCGCCTTGAAATTGCGCTATCTCATTAAGTTTTTGATATATCAATTTATATTGAATATCTCAAAAACCTGACGCGATAGAGCAATTTAAGGGCCAAAAAATAAAAATATTGTACATGACTTCTTATGATAATTTTTTTTTGCTTGGGTTATCTGAACGGCGATTTCCTGCAAAATCTTAATTTTCTTTTTTAGAAAAATTATCACAACTCTGTCAATTCTTATCTGATTTTTTCAGGCTAATGCTCATCGTATTCAGAATTAAATTTTCTTTAAAAATACGTTCATATATATAAAGGTTGTTAAACGAACTATAGCAGAAAAAAATCAATAAACTCAAAAAATTTTCAAAAAATAGCAAAAAAATTAGATATTAAAGAAAAAATCAATAGATACCCAGTCAGAAAAATACAATCGGGTCAGTGTCGGCAAAGCGTTGGCGACAGTGGCCCAAACGCTGGCATAACGTCGGCTATATATATAAATTTACAACGTCTCCCCAACGACTAAATGATAACGTCGGAGTACGGTCTGGCGACGCTATTTTCTGACGTCGGCAAGGCGTTGGATTTATAAATTTAACAGTGACCTCCCAACGTCAAAAAATAACGTCAGAGGATGGTTTTTTGACGCTTTTGTACATTTTAAAGAAAATAATATGTGAGCAAATATTTTCCAAGACGGTGAAAGAACTTTTATACTCATCTGAATTTTTTGTGGTTTTCTTGGTTTTTAACCATTTCATGTATTTTTTTGATAAATATTCGACCGAAAAACTTCCAAAGAAAAACGGTTGCAGTGAAAAAAGTACTGTGGTAACTGTTTATTACGCCTTTTTAATAACAAAATTGCATTTTTTTAAATTGATGTCATATTTATTGTTTCTTTACAATACAGCAGCAGGAAACTGCTACAACAAAAAAAAAAAAACAGCAAAACCAAAAGTTTTTGGTATTGGTATCAAAGAGAGCAGAATTTAAGGAAATTCGATATTAAATTCAAAACATTGATTTGCTGGACGCGGTCCGCGCTGCTGGGCCAGCTAGTAGCCTTTAGTTCCACTCTCGGTAAGCAGTATCAATAGAGAAATCGGTTCAGCCATTTTTGCGTGATTGCAAAACGGACAGACGTAACGCTAAGTATGTACAAAGCAGATTTGTCATTTTAGGCATCTTCATCGAATCGTGGATTAATATTGCATAAAGTTCCAAGTTGAATCCTCGGTTAGTACTATCTGAGCTGCAAATTTAATTGAAATCGGTTTAGCACTTTTTGTGTGATTGCGGAAGAAGAAGAAATTACTTTTTATTTAATAAAAAAAGAAGTGCCATTTTTATACCCCTTTGCGAATCGCCCTATTATATGACCTACAGTTCCCGCTCGGTTAGTGATATCTTAAGCTGTGTTTACATCATAGGATTTTCGGTAAGATTTTCTCTCGGTACACATGCAAAACATCGACGTTAGTTCGTATAATCATACTCAGCATTAGCGACAGATTCGTCTTAGCTGTTTTTGCGTCATTGCAAAACACGCAGACATAATTTTTAATTAAATTCGGAGTTTTTCCTTGTCTGGAGTTTATATTATCCTAAGAGGGGTGGTATTTTTTATTATAATTTTTAATTTTCTTTAGAATGCTGTTAATTTTTTTAACAAAACAAAGATTTTTTTTATCAAAAACTAAAAAATCAATAGACTTGAAAATGGTTGTAAATTTAGTAAATACAGTGCTGCCGCAGCACTGCAGGAGTGGTGCTGACGCAACACGGGTGATACAAAAAAACAGTGTTGGGGCAACGCTATATTTTTATAACCGTCGGCAATTTCTCACTGGGTATCTTTCTTATATGTGTAGACCAATTCACAAACATGGAAAGCTCTATCCATCTTCTATCCAAAACAGTTAAAAAATTTAAAATCGGTTGAAAATTTTTTGAATTACATAAGGTTTAGTAAGCAAAGTCCCAAAAAAACGTTTTTTGACAATAACTCAATAATTGGAGGGTGTGTGGCAAGTTTAATTGGCATTTTTGTGATCTACTCTACAACACCAACAACCTATACCATGTCACATCAGAAGTATTTTTTCACTGTAGCACAGTGTAATTTTATTGAAAATTATGCTATGAGAATATCATGGTTTTAATTAGTAAAGAAAATAATGACCTCGAGCCAGAATAAACGTCCTCAAAATATAAATTAATAATAAATAAAGAAAGAAAAATCGACTAAACGACACGGTTTACTAAAAATCTTTTATGATTACCTAGGTGAAGACAACCGAGAAATTTGTCAAAATAGTAGAGAAATCTGCTAAGACATTTGCTAGAAAAGTTTTGTTTATAGAAAATTTGTTTTCTTGAAAATTTTAATTTAAACTTAAAAAATTATAATAAAAAAATGTTTCTGAAAAATTAGCAATATCATCTACTGATTTTTTTTTTTAAGTTTTGTCAATTATTAGTTTAAATCTTTTTAATTGTATAAAAAACAAAAAAAAAAATAGCACTTTGAAAAAATAAAGTTTTCTTAAAAAAAGATCACAGCAAAAAATTTCTGTAAAACTACAAAATAATCTGCTAAAAATATGTTCAAAAATATTTAAAATTCAGCAAACAGAATTAGTAAATTAGTATGTTTTTAGTAATAACACTTAAAAAAAATAAATAAAACTTTTTACTGATTCTGTTTGCTGAATTTCAAAATATTAAAAAATAACTTCTGTTATTTTGTAAAACTGAAGGAGAGAGATTTAAAAAAAATATAAATTTTAACAGAACAATCTGCTGAAAGTTTGCTATATCAAGTTGAGATTGCTGGAAATAGAATTGTAGTGTTGGAAACTGTCAAAATTTATTCTGTAGAAACTATAAATACCCGTGTAAAAAAATAATTGGATCAAAACATATCTCTTTTGATAAAAACATATATGGATCATATCTAAATGGATATAATCAGATCTACTCCATATATATTCATATCTGCTTCAGATATGTTTTGATCCGTAAATTGAGTCTATCTGACAATTTTACATATATGAACATATCTGAAAATGTCTGATCATATATGTCATATATGCCAGATAGACTCAATTTACGGATCAAAACATATCTGAAGAAGATATGAGTATATATGGAGTAGATCTGATTACACTGTGCAACAAATTTTGGATCATCGCATTGAGCCTCAATGCCTTTAACGCCATATGAAAGTAGACCATCAAATGGACAAAATCACCAAAGGGTTTTGCAAAATCAGTTCGGATTTCTTTTTTATAGCCCACTGAAGTTTTTATTTTTTTTATCAAAGGCGTTCGGAAAACGTCAAAAATACTATAATAAGAACACATCTGAGCTCCAAAATATGATTTGATGTCTGCAGTGAAATTTTATGGCGGTTCTTTTCTTTGAACATTTTAACCCTCTAACTGCCATTTTAAGGGTTCATTTTAGTCCTTTTTCAAAAACTAAACACAGAAGTCTAATAAATCGTCCATTTAGAGGGTTAAAATGTTCTACAAATATTTTCCTCATAAAATTTCACTAGGGGTTGTCAAATGTTCAAAGTTTGTGCGACATGCACAAAGTGCTTAAAAAGGGTCAACTATAAATAATCCATGTTTGTTATTTTTTTTTATCAAAGCAGTGTTAGAAAATATCGACAAAAAACAGTGCAAATAAACTTTTGAGCTAAAAATGATGTTCTGATGTGTTTTTCAAAATTTTATGGTGATTCTTTTCTTTGACCAAATTAACCCTCTAGCTCCCGTTTTAAAGGGTCATTTTTGTCCTTTTTTAAAAGAAATACAAAAAAGTCTTTAAAAAAGGCAGTTAAAGGGTTAAAATGTTTTACAAATATTTTCTGCATCAAATTTTACTAGGGCACGTCTAAGACAAAGTACGTCCAGCATATAGAAAATGCTTAAAAATTTTAAAGTATTAAATTTTTTTTTTATATTTTTTTGGGGAACACATCTGAGTGTTCTTATTATAGTATTTTCGACGTTTTCCAAACGCCTTTGATAAAAAAATAAAAACTTCAGTGGGCTATAAAAAAGAAATCCGAACTGATTTTGCAAAACCCTTTGGTGATTTTGTCCATTTGATGGTCTACTTTCATATGGCGTTGAAGCCATTGAGGCTCATTTTTCTTGTTGCACAGTGTTATATCCATTTAGATATGATCCATATATGTTTTTATCAAAAGAGATATGTTTTGATCACATATATAAAAAACAGTTTTCATTATCAAGACAAACCGACATTTAAAATCCTACTGATGATGACACTAACTGGGGTGTTTGAAACCGGTATAGGAAATACCAGAAATGTCTATAATTTTTAGAAATTCAATTTTTCTTCTGCATTTTTTCAACTTGAACCCTTAAAACAAATATAATTAGAGCCCGTGCTCGATCTGTACTTACAGAAAAAATCAAATAAAATTACTGACAAAATATGTCGCCATTAGGCACGTCTCCGAAACAGAAAATGCAAATTCCTTCATTTGTATCTGCAATTCCAGATCATGTTGGTAACCGTTGCAAAATAATGTAAGAGACAAAAAAGTTGAAAGAAAGTATGAGGTGAGGTTGAGATTGCTGGAAATAGAATTGTAGTGTTGGAATCTGTCAAAATTTATTCTGTAGAAACTATAAATATTCACACATATAAAAAACAGTTTTCATTAACAAGACAAACCGACATTTAAAATCCTACTGATGATGACACTAACTGGGGTGTTTGAAACCGGTATAGGAAATACCAGAAATGTCTATAATTTTTAGAAATTCAATTTTTCTTCTGCATTTTTTCAACTTGAACCCTTAAAATTGAAAATTGTTTTACAGATTTTTTTGAGTGACATTTGCTTTTGAGTGCAGAAAAGATTCCTTACGAAAATTTTTGAAACTTCAAAAATATACTTTTTCTTAGTTTGATCGCAATTGTCAAATAACCAACAAAAACTATTAAAACAGATTTACATATCATTGCCCATTGGATAATACTATATGTTTGTTGTAGTTGCAATGCAAAATAATATATTTGAGCATTGCATTTTTCTTACAAAAAAAGTCTCACAGACATTCTTCCTATAGAAAAATCTCAGATTCTGGACAATTTTATTTTTTAAAAATGCTGAAATTCTGAGACATTATTCCTAAAGAAAAAGATTTTTTTTTTATAGGAAAATACTCAAATTTTTCTTAAGAAATTGTTTCAGATTCTGATAATTTTTTTTATAGAAATATTCTCAATTTTTTTCTCAAGGAAATTATAACATTTTTTCTTCAGAAAATTTTCATATTTTTGCTATAGAAAATTTTTCAGACTTTTCCAATAGAAAGATTCTTAGAGTTGTTTTATAGGAAATTTTTTAGAGTTCAGAGATTCCGAGAATTCACAGATTATTTGCAATTCTTTTTCTATATCCACCATCTGCTCCTTCCCTTCTTAGATATTCCTGTAGAAAAATTCTTAAGTTTTCTTTTAGAAATCTTTTTTTTTCTTTCCTTTATTTTTTAGAATATAAAATTTGCTGATTTTTCCTATAGAAAAATTTTTAAATTCCAAGAATTTTTTAGACTTTAAAAAATTAAAAGATACCGAGTCATTTTTCCTATGGATTATTGCTTTTCTGTTTCTCTTTATTTGGCTTTTCTCAATTTTTTTTTTTTTTTGAAAATGCAATGCAAATTTCAATTTGAGTTTTTGCTCATTTATGCCAAAAATATGCAAAAATATGCACTTAAAAGTTGGAAATATGCACAAAATATGCATTTAAAATCAAAATATGCAAAAGGATACATTTTCGCCAAAATATGCCAAAATATGCAAACACAAATCGATGCCATTTTAAACAAAATTTCTTGATTCGGAAAGAGAATTGATCGATATCGTTTTTAGACTATCGACAAAAAACATGCATTTGCATGATGATAAAAATTTCAATCATAATATGACGCTCTTAAATTATGGTTGCCACAATCATATCTCTTCTCTGCGTGTTGATATGCGCCTGACAAACACTTTTTGTGAGTGTGTAAGTGTAAAATTTTGTTTCGAATGTAAACACCGTAATTTTTTTTTGAGTGAGAAAACACTGTGAAATATTTATGTGGCACTGTAAGACACTGTGAAATATTTATATTTAGTTTTTCTTCCGATTTTGAATGTCCGGCAAATTTTTATCGTTTAAATGTTTTTCGAGATATCTCTATTTGAATTTGCAAAAATGGCGTTTCCTACGGTCAAGAAATTTTTTTAAAAAAATCTAAAAACTGAATATGAATTTCTGAAAATTTCTGAAATCGGTATACCGGTTTTTGAGATATCGCTACTTAAAATTTGTTGTTTCTAAAAATGACGTTTTTTTAACGTTCATGAAATTAAAAAAAAATCTAAATTTTTTTCCGCTGAATATTTCATAGAGCTTTAGACAAACCTTAATTTAAACGTCATTTGAGCCGAATCAAAACAATTAACCAATACCGCCCTTGGATCAAAATTTCGAGTTTTTAAGAAAATTTTCTAAAGAACCAAAACACTGATCGCAGGGCATCACGGGGGTATTTTAACTTTTAAATTAAAGGTAGTCTCAAGAAAGAGTAATGGGAAAGAAATTTTGAAATATTTTGTTAAAAAATTTCTTGAACTAAGGAAAAAACGCCAATTTTTCAAATTTCAAATTTCATTTCATTTATTCAGTCAATGGAAATATACATTCCTTACAGACTATGATTACAAAAAGTTAAAAATAGTTAACCTTATATATTTCCAAAATTATTTTAATACTTTGAACAAAAAGTTTTTAAAGCAAAACTTTGATGTGCAAAACTCAATTTGTTGATTAGATTTGCTGATTTATATTTATGGCATTAAGACAAATAAATGCGCGAGTTAAAGGGCCATTAAGACTATAATTAGTACGGTGACACGGAACATTAAAGATTTCAACAAATCTTAGACTCCTAGGTTGAACATAAAAAGGAATTAATGACAATAGATCGGAACAGTCAATACCCCCATTAATTATATCGAAAACTAGTACAGCAGATTGTACCTTTCTTCGAAATTCTAACGTTTGTAAGCCTAACCATGAACATTTTAGTTCATAGGTAGGTAGAGGATTACCCATTCTCACT
The DNA here is from genome assembly GCA_963921195.1 of Pegoplata infirma. NCBI lineage: Eukaryota > Metazoa > Arthropoda > Insecta > Diptera > Anthomyiidae > Pegoplata > Pegoplata infirma. The sequence continues at coordinate 134,203 of CAWUER010000205.1, forward strand.
AACGAGACAACAAATTTTAAAAACTTACGCTGAACTCTCTCAATACGGGAGATATGAACATCACAATGTGGTGACCAAACCGAAGAAGCATACTCAAGTTTTGATCTAACAAGAGATATGTAAACTAATTTTAATGAACAATTTCTTCTCAAAAAACCAAGTACTTTATATGCTTTTGGAATTATATATTCAATATGATTTACAAAAGACAAAGACGAATCAAAAACAACTCCAAGATCTAAAGTAGACTTAACCGTTTTTAAACAGTAGTTATTAATTTTAAAAACAAATTGAATTGGGTTATTACGCCGAAAGAAAGACATATGTACACATTTTGAAAGATTCAAATGTAGTTTATTCAAGATACACCATTCATTAAGTCTATCTAATCAAATAGCATTATCTCGAAAACCTTTCGACCGATTTACATTATTTTATATTCGTGTTGAAATAATAATGTGTCGCAAGATATTTTTAATTTTTTTTTTAATATTTTGTGAGGATGTTTATTTATATTAGAAAGACGAAGAAATTGTACTATGTTAGTAAGTAACGATTGTCAATAACCAACAAAAATATTTAAAACATTTTACATACATATTGTTGTAGTCCAATGGACTATCGTATGTAAAATGTTTTAAATATTTTTGTTGGTTATTGACAATCGTTACTTACTAACATAGTACAATTTCTTCGTCTTTCTAATTCACATTGTGGATAGAGTCGAATATGTATTAATGTTTTAGTTTGTGCACAAACGATTTGTCATTAGACTCGTTTGCTACTTTGTAGTATATCGTTTCTATTTTTGCTAAATAATCTTGACAATGGAATCTTGACAAATTCCGAAACACGTGTCGATTAAGTCTTGCAAAAATGACCAACATAAATAAATTTAAAACAAAAAATAATTTTCTTGAAAGTTATGCTATGAGAATATCATGGTTTTAATTAGTAAAGAAAATAATGACATCGAGCCAGAATAAACATCCACACAAAATATAATATTTTAAAGGTCGAATAAAACAATTTTTATTTATTAATAAAAATTAATCAAAATTTTTTTTTTAATTTTAAAAAATCTAAAACTTTTAGCACCGGGCGTTACGGATTTATTTAATCCAACTAGCCTCAAATTAAGTAGCGCATAACTTTAAGGTCTAGTAGAATAAAAATTTTACCAAACACTAGGGAAAATCAAAAGTGGATAAAAAATGCCACTCACGTGAACCAGCCTAATATCCATACGTCACTTTTAACTTTTAACTTTTTTACGTGTTTTTAATTATTTCAAAGTTTTTCAGAATTTCTCCAGATTGTAGTACTTTTTTTGATTTTTCTGATATAATCTAATTTTTTTAGAATTTTTCAAATATTTTTTTTAAGATTTTTGTTTTTAATTTTTCTGATTTGTTCTTAATTTGCCTGAAATTTATACCTAATTTTTCTATTTTTTTCTATTTGAATTCTGAATTTTTCTCTCCATTTCAGAATTTTTATCGTTTTTTTTTTTTTTTATATTCCAAATATTCCAAATTTAACTATCAGCCTTACCACAAGAAAATAAAATAAATTTAAAATGAGCTTTTAATTTTATTTCCATACAAATTGTTTTTGTTTTTAAAATTGTCTTTCAAAAAATGTATCGAAAATTTGAAATTTAAAATAAAATTTTTGTTAAAATAGACTTTTTGTTTTCTTGTGGTAAGGGCCTATATGTTTATTTGCAAAAGGCTTTTGTTTATAGTTCAATATATGTACCAAAATGTTACTAATGGCATGACAAACTTAAAAATATTTCATCACAAATTGTAAGTATAGGGTATGAAAAATTCAAAAACATTTGTATAGGTTTTCTGCTATCTAATCATTTATAAAAACACATCCCATTTATGATACATCCTTGACATTTGCTCTCCAAAGTTTAACCACAAAATAATAGAATTATAATTCAGAACCAAAAATATTTAATTCCCTTAACACGTGTCAAAAAAAAAAATCTTTTCTTGTTTTTTTGCATACGTTTTCCAACTGGGATTTTGGTTTTGTTAGCAAAAATACTTTCTCTGATATTATTTTCCTTTTCTATGTAATTTTTTCTGCAAATTTTTTCTGTTCTATATTTTATTATTGTTCTAAAAAAACAATAGGTTCAATTTATTTGTATTGGCTTTTAGCCAAAAAACAGATTTAGTTTTTCTAAAACTAATTTTTTTGTTTTTATTTTATTGTATTGGTTGGTGTATTTTGTTGTAAGTTACTACTATTCCAATTTATTGAGTATGTTTTTTTTAGACATTTAAACCTTTTTTTAGATTTTTTTTTTGTTGCTGTTGTTTTTAGTAGGAGTAGTAGTGTTTTAAAATGTTATTGAGTTTGGTACTTTGTAATACATTATGTTAATAACGATTTGTATTTTGATAGGATCTAATGACAAATGTCAGATTGGATGTTACCTTTAAGTTTATAAATGAAATCCGGATTTCTGTGGCAAAATGGAAAAACTGCATAAGTGTTTTTAAATTTTTTTTTTTGAGATCACCACCAAAGAACACAAAAAAAATTAATTTTCTGACCTTAGGACTTTTTTTCTTTATATTAACAGCATACATTCACTTTAAAGCCAGCTAAACATATCCATTTTCAGTTTTTCAAATTCAAAAATAATCGCGAATTTTATCTTCTTCAAAAATTGAAAAAATCAAAAATGTCTGATACTTTGAAGAGTCATGTCTTCGAAAGTATTTATCCGAATTCTACCATTCAAAAAGCATTCGACTCTAACAATCGTCCTTTTTTTTACTAATGCACTTAAAAAAATATTTTTTTAAAAAAGTACTTTTTTGATGTAAATGTAATTTTAGAAGCATTTTTAAAAATTCTATCCGCTTCCAATTTTTCTGAAACCTGCACAAATCAAAAGAATAAAATTTTTTACACAAATCTACATAAGTGCAGCTTTTTTGGGTCTGCAGGTTTTTTCGACCTTTTGTAATTTTTTTAAAAACAACTTATGAGATTTTTCAATACAAAAAATAAATTTTATGTTTATTCAAAAACGTACTTTTTTAAAAAAATATTTTTTTTGAGTTTATTGGTATAAAAAAGGACGATTGTTAAAGTCGAATGCTTTTTGAATGGTAGAATTCGGATAAATACTTCCAAAGAGATGGCTCTTCAAAGTATCATACTTTTTTGATTTTTTTTTTTTCAATTTTTGAAGGAAATAAAATTCTCGAAAAAATCGCCAATTTTTTTAAATTTAAAAGACTGAAAATGGATATGTTTAGCTGGCTTTAAAGAGAATGCATGCTGTTAATATAAAGAAAATTAATAGACCTGAGGTCAGAAAAATACATTTTAACATGATAATGTTTTTAGGCTGGTGTCTAATTTTAAAAAAGTGGCAGGACGCCACCTCAGTTAAACTATATAAACTAACAATTAACGAAAAAGAAAACAAGAATTACTATTTTCATTTTCTTAAAAACAAAAATTTTAATAATTTCGGTTTGTAATTTGGATAATAATTCAGCTGGTGAATAAAAAGTAACATTATTATTTTTCAACAAAAAATTTTTTTTTCCATTCATTTTTTTTTCATCAATTTTTTTTTCATAAATTTTTTTTTATCGCAAATTTTTTTTTTTTCATCAAACTTTTTTTTATCAATTTTTTTTTTATCAATTTTTTTTTTATCAATTTTTTTTTATCAATTTTTTTTCATTAATTTTTTTTCATCAAATTTTTTTTATCAATTTTTTTTTTCATTAATTTTTTTTTTTTCATCAAAATTTTTTTTTCATCCAATTTTTTTTCATAAATTTTTTTTTTTTTCATTAATTGTTTTTTTCATGAAATTTTTTTTTTTCATCAAATTTTTTTTTTCATAAATTTTTTTTATCATATTTTTTTTTCATCAATTGTTTTTATCAAATTTTTTTTTATCATTGTTATTTATTTCATTCAAAAAATTCATTAAATTTTTTTCAACATAATTTTGTTTTTCGTGAAAAAAAAAAAATATTTTTTTTTACCAAAACTACTTTTTCACCAAGTCTAGGCTTTTCGCATAAAAATTTTCCATTTGTTTATCAAATGTACATAAAACAAGTGAGAGTAGTAAATTCTTTAGAGCCGAATCTTTTATACTATCCAAAATGTAAAAACACTTTTTGCACATATTTTTGCACTCACTTACGAAATGTACAGCTCTTTTGTTTTTTAATGGGGTCCTCGACTGATATTTCAATTTGTTTTGCACGGAATAGCAAAGTTATATAAGATTATTTTTTCTAAAGAAACTTTGCTTTGGGAAGTACATTCAAATCTTCCGCAAAACATTATCATGATTTAATGTTTTGGGCAAGAGTACAAAATTCGCAGGCATATTTATACTATTGCATCAAAAAGGTACTTTTTTAAAAAAATATTTTTTTGAGTTTATTGGTATAAAAAAGAACAATTTATAGAGTGGAATGCTTTTTGAATGGTAAAATTCGGATAAATACTTCCGAAGACATGGCTCGTCAAAGTATCATACTTTTTAATTTTCTTTTGTGTTCTTTGATGGAATTCGTGATATATTTTAATACAAAATCACTGTTAGTTGACATTTTCAATAGAAAATATGCTGCATGAAGTTTATTTCTACGATCATGATAACCCCTATCACAATGGTTCCCAACCTTTGATTCTCGCCCCACTGGGGGGCAATTTGAATTCTTTAGGGGGGCAATGCACAAATTTTTAGTTTTTTTTTTTAAATAAACTAAGAAAATACTATTTTAGTTAAATTAGTTAGTTGATTGTTGAAAAATTTTTCTAAAAACTTTGTTTAAACGATGATTTTAACAAAAAGTTTGCTTAAGCACAAGTAAATTTTAAATTTTACAACAAATTTGAAATATTTGCAAATTTTACTTGATTGCACACTCAAAAAAAATCTTGTAAAATTACAAGAAAAACTTGTTACTTTTTTTGTTTGCTAACTCCTATTTGAAAAAATTCCTAGTAATTTTACAATGTTATTACCAATAATGTTGTAATTTTACAAGATTTTTACCAATAAAATTATAAAATTTACAAATTTTTTGACACGATAAAATTTACAAAGAGGTTTCGTGATTTTACTAGATTTTTTGCTACCTCGTATTTTACGAAAATTCCTAGTAATTTTACAAGCTTTTTACAAACAATTTTGTAATTTTACTGACTTTTTACCAATAAAATTGTAAATTTACAGTTTTTTGGTCCAATTAAAATTACAAGGAATTCTCGTGAATTTACTAGATTTTTTTTTGTAAAATTATCTTGAAAATTTGTAAAATTGCAAAAAATTGTAAAATTAAAAAAAAAAAAATGTAAATTTCGATTTGTTAAAAAACAAGGAAAACTGTAAAATATTGGTAAAATGGGATTACGAGACTTTTCCTAGTAATTTGACAAAGTTTTTTTTTCTGTAGATTTTTTAACTTAAAAGTGGGGCATTGCGCTAAAAAGGTTGGGAACCATTGCCCTATCATGATTGTAGAAATAAACTGTAAAGAGTAACCGAATATAAATAACTAAGCAAGATTAACATAACTCGACTTATGCACTTCTTCCTTTTTGCCACAGATTTTATCCCCCCCACTTACAAGGAAGGTCTTTCACAAAAGTCTTAAAAATTGCATGTAGGAAAAAGGGGAATAAAATAAGAGTTACCTGTTTTTTAGCTGCTCAATCTCATATTTAGTGGGTCAAAGGGGATGGGGAAAACGGTTTTTTTTTTCGTTTTTAGAGATTTTTTTTCCCTTTCTTCAAAAGAAACTATAAACATTTTGTACATGAGGCATTCCACACCAAATGTCCAGCGAAAAAAAACATGTGTACCGTAAACTTCTGAATAGGTTGTATGCATAGCCCTTTATGGAACTTAGAAAATTGTTTTTTGGTTTTTCAATTTTTCAAAAACTGGGCTTAGGAGGCGTGATCAAATATTGGAAAAAGGGTAAAATTTGTGGCAAGTTGCCTTGATTAAATATTTATCACATTAAAACGGAATGCACCACAATCTCAAAAATTTACATTCTTATATAGTTTTGTATGGGCTATCGATTAATTTTTTTTTTTTTGGAAAATTTTCAGAACCCGTTCTGAAAATTTCCATTTTTTAAAAAAGTAAATTTATCAAAAATCCGGCCCCTTTTTAATTTTTTTTTTTAAAGTTAAGATGTTTGTCCATCCACACAAAAAAATTGAGAAACACGTTCTTCGTTTTTTTTCGAGAAAATCGCATTTGAATTTTAAATTTCATAACAATTTTGTAATTTGCTTGGTTCAACAGAGCGTATGAGAAATATTTATGCAATTAGTATTACTCTTTCGCAACGTTAAAACAAGAAAATACAAGCAAATTATAAAATTGTTATGAAATTTAAAATTCAAATGCGATTTTCTCGAAAAAACGAAGAACGTGTTTCTCAATTTTTTTTGTGTGGATGGACAAACATCTAAACTTAAAAAAAAAAAAAATTAAAAAAAGGGGCCGGATTTTTGATAAATTTACTTTTTTAAAAAATGGAAAATTTCAGAACGGGTTCTGAAAATTTTCCAAAAAAAAAAACAAAAACGCAATTTTTTTAGTTCCATATAGGGCTATCAATACAACCTATTCAGAAGTTTACGGTACACATGTTTTTTTTCGCTGGACATTTGGTGTGGAATGCCTCATATGCCAAATTTCAGGAGCCTGCGTAAAGTCTTCAAAAGTTAGCGTGTTTTCAACAGACAGACAAACGGAAGGACATCGCTAAGTTGTCAAACAATCGATAGGAGGATCATAAATAATTATATTTTTGTGAGTCCTGGACCAATATTTCGAGGTGTTACAAACGGAATGACAAACTTATATATACCCTCTATCAATAGAGTGGAGGGTATAGAAATATGTCGGTTTTGAGGGCTTGATCCACATAAAATAAAAATGCCAATATCTCGAGAAGGACCGATGTACATCTGGGCCTGGATGCTATTTACATGGAGATCAGGCAAAACTTTGAACGCCAGGAAGATTCAAAATGGGAATGCAGACATGACTGTATCCAAACAAAGGCTCTATGGACCCGCGGCGAAAAGCGTGTTCAAAAAACGCTTTTACATATGGAAAAGGCAGATCTAAGGAAGTATGTAGGTTAGCGCGTCCCGAATCCAAATTTTTTTAGCTTGCCCCCTCAAACGATGGGGATTTTGGACCCTTTTACGGGAAAAATAACAAAAAAATATATGGGCAAGAAACCAGTTGGCTACCAGCAGCTAAGATTGCAATCTTAGTGCATTTTGAAAAAACTTTTTTTTTTGTTTTCCAAAAATTTGACGCCAAAAGTTGCGCAATATAGAGTACAATCAAAAAAAAAAAACTTGTAAAGTTACCAATAAATCTCGTGATTTTACGAGGCTATTCTCGTAAAATATGACGTAGGTAAAATTCTCGTAAAATTACGAGGATTTCCTCGTAATTTTGCATGCACCAAAAATTGGTAAAATAACCAATTTTATTGGTAAAAATATTGTTTTAAAACCGGAAAAATACAAAAAAAAATGGTAAACTTACAAGAAAAAATGGTAAATATGTTTAAAAAAATGGTAAATTTACAAACCAAAATGGTAAATTTACAAAAAAAAAAAAATTGTTAACAACATAAATCCTCGTAATAAAATCATTTTTTGTAAAATAACTGTTTTTTTGTAAATTAACTACTCCTCCTTAAATTAATACTCGTAATAAATTTTTCAAAATTTTGTCAACTTTTTTTTTTAAATATTTTTCAATAAAAAAAAAAATGCAAAAAAATAAGTTTTTTTGTTAAACAACATAAATCGTGGTATAACATAATTTTTGTAAAATAAAGTTTTTTTTTTGTAATTCAACTAGAATCCTCGTAATAAAAACTTTGTTGTAAAATTACAGTTTTTTTTTTGTAAAATAACCTTTCAAAATGGTAGAATACAATTACGAAAATAAACTTGTAAAATAAAAATAAAACTGTAGTTCTCGTTTGAGCAAAAAACAAGGAAAATTGTTAAATATTGGTAGAACGGGATTACAAGGTATTTTACCAGGCGTTTTACCAGTTTATTTTTTTGAGTGTACATTCCAGGAAACTTATTAATATAATTTCCATGGATTAATTTTGGTGCAGCGTTGCATCTCAAAGATGAAAAGGTGTACTTAATTTTTTCTTTCATTTAAGCTAAATAAGTCTCAAAATCTGTTTTGACACAGTTTTAACGAATGTGCTCTACTTTGCGCAGCTTTTGAGACCAATTTAGCTTAAAAGAAAAAATAAAATAAAAAATAAGTAAACACTTATCATCTTTAAAATGCAACGTTGCACCAAAATTACTCCGTGGAAATTTTATTAATATTTTTCCCGGAATGTATTCTATATTGCGCACTTTTTGGCATCAATTTTTTAAAAAACAATTTTTTATTTTTTTTTAAATGCACTGAGATTGCAATCCTTAGCCGCTGGTAGCCAACTGGTTTTTTGTCTAAAACTTTTTTTTATTTTTCTCGTAAAAGGGTCCTAAGTCTCCATTTTTTTAGGGGGCAAGCATTTTTAAATTCCAAAAAAAGCCAAATTAGGGACGCGCTAATGTAGGTATAATAACAGGCCACACCGGCTTGAAATGTTATTTGAAAATTTTGAGATTAATTGAGGATGACTTGTGCAGATGGTGCGGGGACGAAGATACAGTGCCCTGCACTATCTCGCACTCGATTTAATTGTTTTGGCTCTTATTTCTTTCAGAATGTGGAGAAACTAAGAGGGATCAGCCCGTGGAAGATGTTTAAATATATCAAGCTGAGTAAATTTGATGAGACGCATGTGTGGACTTAAATAGTCATGCTATGGGACAGGAAGTCGGAAGAAAGTGAATTAATGTGTAGAGAAGCACAACACCCCACCACAATCCCCCCTCCCCGCCCCCTTTAACACCCCCTTTTCATGAGGTATCACTATGGATCAGGATCTGGTCTTGTGGACATTACGTCAACCTCTCAACCTAACCATATCTCGAGAAAGCGATTTGATACAAATTTTCTGATGAAAGATTCGTGTTTAGGAGGCCAAAATACTTAAGAAAATGTACACTAGAAGTCTGTTAAAAAAGTTTTTTTTTTGTAGAGTAGTGTTATTTAAATGTTTAGGCACATCTTACATTTTTACTTGTTTTAGTATTTTTGCAATATTTTTAAAGCATATCTTAAGGGGCAAACAATACTTACATCACAACATACAGCGAGTTAAAGCGCTATCTTTTGTGTTTTATTTAGAAATAAAAAAATATTCAAAATTCCAGTGGTTCAATCCAAATAATTTGAAACTTTAACAATAAAGTATTTAAATTCAGTGGCCAAAAATACAGAATAACACCGCTCAACACTCTTTTTCCGGTTTGAATTCTGATAAAGAATTTTAGTAGATTTTGATCTCCTGATTCCAAATCTGTTCTCCAAATTTTCCCATCACGTCTAGATTTTTAGTTATTCACGGTTGAAAATGCGAAGAATTATGATTTTTGCATTATTTGAAAGCCTGCACAGCAGCCATTCAGTGGAATACAAATCTGGTATAAAGCGCAAAAGTATAATTTGTCTATGGTCTCCAAAATAGAACACAATTTTTTTCAAATTATTACATTTGGTTGGGCTTTACTTGCGTTTTAAAATGATACTGTTAAAATTACCATTTTTGTAAAATTCACCTTAGTTTTTTGATATTTTTCTAAGAAAAACTCCAAAAAAACAAATATTTTAAAAAATTAAGCTTTCTGTGTTATTTTTCGTACAAACCGGAAGATATAAGAAAGAATGAACTTTCGCCTAAATTTTGAGCTCATCAAAATAAAGATTGATCATCTGGTTTTTGTTTTAGAGCCTTTTAAAAGTGGTGCTTTTTCTAATTTTTTTCACAGTGTTTTTTTAAAAGACATGTTTGGCCAATAATAGTGCAACAACTTCACATTTTTTTGATCATATTTTTGAGATCATAGTTTAATTCTACTCCAACGCTTTATACCAGATTTTTATTCCACCCAGGGGCTGCTGTGCAGGCTTTAAAAAAAACGTAAAAATCGCGTTTTTTCGCATTTTCAACCGGGATTAATTAAAATTCTAGACGTGATGGGAAAATTTGGAGCACAGATATGGGGGGAAAAAATACAATTGAAGGACTTACAGCAAGAACTTGATAAGCAACATTTTTTTTCGTGTTTTTCGCCTTCTGCTGATGTTCCGTTCCATTGACGGATTTTTGGCAGAAGTCTTGCTTAAAGCTTCGTACAAGTATTTTAAGCATAAAAGTTCTGCAAAAATTCTATTTTCTACATTATTTTAAAAATTTTAAGGCAAAACCCACCGTAAAATGAAATGTTGCTTATCGAGTTTTTGCATTAAGCCCATTAATTCGTCTTTCT
>CAWUER010000206.1:0-64483 GCA_963921195.1 Pegoplata infirma
GTTACACTAAAAAAAAAAGTTTGTAAATTTACAAGTAAAAGGTCTTGTAATTCTATTTTACTAATATTTTTGTCTTTTTACAAAAATTCTTGTATATTTAATAAAATTAAAACTACAGATTGCTTTGTAATTTTACTATTATATGTTGATAAATTTATTTTACAAATTTTTTTGGTAAATTTACTAAAAAGTTAATAATTTTACCAATTAAAAAAATATTACAAGGTGTTTAGTTTTTTTACACAAAAAACTGTAATTGTACAACATAATTTAACTTGAAGTTATTTAGTTTTTTTTTACCAAAAAAATGTTTTATTACAAACATTTTTTTTAAGATTTTTTAAATCGTTTTCAAGGTTTCACAAAAAAATTTAATTAAACAAAAAATATGTATTGAAAAGTACAAAACTCCAATGTAATTTTACAAAACTTATTTTTTTTACTAGAATTAATGTTGTTTTACAAAAAAAAAATTTCCTAAGTTTAGATTTTTTTGCGTTTTGGAGTAAAAATTTTTGTTAAAAATCATCCCTATTAATATTATAAATCTGATTGTTGGTTTGTCTGTCTGTCTGTTTTTCTGTCTGTCTATCTGTCTGTCTGTCTGTTCCGCAATAAGTAAAAAACGGCTTAACCGATTTTCATGAAATTTTCACCAAAGATGGTACTAACCGAGGCGGGAACTATAGGCCATAAGCGACCGCGATCGGACAAAGGGGCGTAAAATGCTACGCCCCTATGTACCATGCTAAAGCTATATCTGCCTGTCCGGCAATAACGGTAAAATGGCTGAACCGATTTTCATGAAATTATCACCACGAATAGTACTAACCGAGCCGAGAACTATAGGCCAAAAAAATCCGCGATCGCCTTTTGTACCATGCTAAAGCTATATCTGCCTGTACGGCAATAACAGAAAAACGTCTGACCGATTTTCATGAAATTTTCTCCACAGATAGTACTAACCTAGGCGGGAACTACAGGCCATAAGCGACCGCGATCGGACAAGGGGGGCGTAAAATGCCACGCAGCTATGTACCATGCTAAAGCTATATCTGCCTGTCTGGCAATAACGGAAAAACGGCTGAACTGATTTTCATGAAATTTTCACCACGGATAGTACTAACCGAGGCGGGAATTATAGAAAATAAGCGACCGCGATCGGACAAAGGGGGCGTAAAATGCCACGCCCCTTTGTTCCATGCTAAGGCTATATCTGCATGTACGGCAATAACAGAAAAACGGCTGAACCGGTTTTCATGAAATTTTCACCAAAGATAGTACTAACCGAGGCGGGAACTATAGGCCATAAGCGACCGCAATCGGGCAAGGGGGCGTAAAATGCCACGCCCCTATGTACCATGCTAAAGCTATATCTGCCTGTCCGGCAAAAACGGTAAAATGGCTGAACCGATTTTCATGAAATTATCACCACGAATAGTACTAACCGAGCCGAGAACTATAGGCCAAAAAAATCCGCGATCGGAAAAATAGGCGTAAAATGCAACGCCCCTTTGTTTTGTATTGAAACTATATCTGCCTGTCCTGTAATCACTGACAAGTGATTTAAGCGATTTCACTGACATTTTTACCACAGATAGTACTAACCGAGCCGGAAACTATGATCAACAATAGAGCGCGATCAAAAAAAGGGGCATAAAATGCCACACCCCTTTTTATTGCACTAAAAGTTATTTCTAAATAACGCTCAAACGGCTGAACTGATTTTCATGTATTGTTCACCACATATAGTATTAACCGAAGCGAAAACTATGAGCCACAATAGAGGGCGATAGAAAAAAGGGTCGTAATATACCATGCCCCTTTGTATTACATTAAAATTTATTTCTTCCTGTTCCGTTATCACGTATAAACGGCTGAACCGATTTTAATGATATTTTTATCAAAGAAACAATAGATTATAATAGAGCGCGTATGGACAAAGGGGCGGAAAATGCCACGCCCCTTTGTACTACACTGAAAGTTTTTTCTGCATGTTCCGTAATCATGCTTAAACGACTATACCGATTTTAACCCGAGTAAAAATTTTTATATGATGCAATATATAATGATATGTAATACAATATATAATTATACGCAATTTGATCCGAAAAATGGTGGATGTTTTTGCATTAAAAAAGATCAACTTGTATAAAATATGATTTGATTTCATCCGAGTTTTGACCAGACATTGCCATATATTGGTGGATCTAATTAGATCTAATTGCATAAAAACATATAAAATCCTGGTGTTTTTTGGTTTGGGTTGAGATACACCACAGGTCAACGATACATTCACCAAACATATAATTTTCTAAAACAAAAAAAATGTTTGGGTACGCTTCGAACCAGATAGGTGATATACATAACCCTAACAAGGAAATGTTTAGGAACATTTTAAAAAGTTTTTTATACTTTGCCTAAAAAACTTAGAAAATTGTTGGTTAATTAGAAACATTTATAGTTATATATGGAACAGAATGAGAAATATATAATTTTATATTAAATTATACAGAAAAACAAATTTTGTATTGACCCTCATATAATTAAATATAATTATATCAACCGTACGCATTTTAATCCGAATCATGATTAAATTATATATAACTACATATGACTGCATTTAAAAAATTTAGAAAATAGCTCACGGAATATATGATCATTAGAGTTTTTCTTTTCCCGGACTTTTTCATTTCCCGGGAAAGCGGGATTCATTTTTAAATTTCCCGGGATCCCGGGAATTCCCGCAAAAACTAAAAACCCAAATTTTTTGTCAAAAAAATATATAAAAACCTTATGAATGCGATTACACTATTTATAATGTTTATTAACACCATAAAAATCGTATTTAGTACCTTTAAAATAAACAAAAAAAAAGAAGTTTCGAGAAAAAAAGAACAATTTTTGTTACCCAGTTTTTATAAAAAAAAAAAATCTGCCCAAATATGTCAGTCACTTAAAAGTATTTTTTAGGAAATATGGCATTTCACGTCGCTTTATCTGTTGTAATAATAAAAATTCATAATTTATACTAATTCATATCAGTTTATTTTTACAATTGTTTCTCAGCGCTTGAAACTGAATATCTCAATTATGTCTCTGAAACTGAATGTAACTGTTTCAGTGAAATGAAATTATAAGAAAATTTACCCCAAAAAATTATATAAAATAACAAAAAACTGAATGTAACTGTTTCAGTGAAATGAAATTTACCTCAAAAAATTATTTAAAAAATTAAAAATTCTTGTTTTCAAAAAAAAAAAAACCGTTAATTTCAGAGTCATTCTTTACACAGATTTTATATCAATTTGTCGATTTAAAAAGAATCATGTCCAGAGACATAAATATTTTCTATAGAAACAAATAATCATATTGCAAATTTTTTTAATTCAGGTCTCAGAAAGAAACTTTCTCAGCTTCTAAAAAAAAGTGCCAGGTTCTGATAACACAGTGCAACAACCAAAATCGGAATGGAATGAAACCAAAACCAAATGAAAGCATAACAAAGATTTTTTTACACGCATTTTAAGTTGGTGAACTTTTATTGTAATTATAATAATTGCTTGTAAATTGTATAAGGCGTATAATTAATTTTGTAACTGCCTTTAAATAACAATCATACGCAACGGTGAACAGCGGATTATTTTTAATAATTTGACTATTCAGTAAGTAGGTACGAGACCGATTGCAGCGAAATTCAAACCGGTTATATCTAACGTAATTTTGAGCTTAAGTTTGGACGCTGTACCCCACACGTCCAATAAGTACCCCACCAGGGGTCCTAAAGGGCACAAAAGCTTCAAAGGCTTTAAAATCACAAATTTTAAATAATAAATAATAAATAATAAAATTTTAATAAATAAATTCAGTAAGTAGGTACGAGACCGATTGCAGCGAAATTCAAACCGGTTATATCTAACGTAATTTTGAGCTTAAGTTTGGACGCTGTACCCCACACGTCCAATAAGTACCCCACCAGGGGTCCTAAAGGGCACAAAAGCTTCAAAGGCTTTAAAATCACAAATTTTAAATACGTGTAAATAATAATCTAGCGCTGAACTAAAAAGCGTTTTTATGGTTTTGTTATGTAAAATGTAAACTTTCAATTGCTTTTGGTTTCATCCCACTCCGATTCGGAAAGTTCGGAGTTCACTGTGTAATTGTATCCTATCGAAGATTTAGATATTGTGAGACTTTTTCATTTCGTAAGTCTCAGATTTTATGAATTTTTTTAGTTAGAAGGTCTCTCTTGGATTACTTTTTGGGTACTTCTTGTCCCTGCTTGCGTTTCTGTATAAAATTATCAAGAATTTTAATAAAATCTATAAAAAATCACATACAAAATAATCAATAGAAGTGGAAAAATCAACAATTTCAAAAAAACTAAAATTCCCGGGAATTCCCGCTCTATTTCCCGGGATTTCGGGATCGAAAATTTACGGGAATACCCGGGAATTCCCGTCCCGGGAATTCCCGTGAAAAACTCTAATGATCATATATGATTCGTTAGGTTTGTATCAAGTTATATATTGTTATATATGCTTATTTTTACTCGGGAATAAAAAATAAAATAGCGCGCTCCTCTTTATTTTATTGAACGCTATTTCTGTCTAAAATTAAATGAAATATTTACCATCGAGGCGGGAACTATAGATTAAAATAGAGCGCATTTGGACAAAACGGGCGTAAATTGACACTCGCCTTTGTACTATACTGAAAGTGTTTCTGCATGTTCCTTAATAACGCTTAAACATGCGCGGGTACAAGGGGGGGGGGGGGAAAAGGGGAAATTTCCCCCCCCAGACCAAATTTCAAAAAGAAAAGAAAAAAGGAAAAAGAAAGGAAAAGAAAGAAAAAAAAAGGAAAAAAGAGAGAAGGAAATTTTCTAAAAAATTTTCCGAAGGAAAAAATCTCGAAATCCAAAAAATTTTTAATAGAAAAAAGTCTGAAAATGTTTATAGGGAAAATTTGAAAATTTTTAAAGTAGTCTAACGTTTGAAAAACTATTTTGGAAAACTTTTTCAGAATGTCTTAGAATCGGTCACAGAATCTGAGACTTTTTCCATAGAAAAAGGTACAAAAAAATCTCAAATTCTTCACATCCTCAAACATTTTCTTTTCTGATTTTTGTAGAAGAATTCCCAAATTCTAAAAGTCTCAGAATCTAAGACTTTTACTACTGAAGAAAGGTACCAAATTTTGGGACTTATTTATAGGAAAAAAGGTCGTAGAATCTGAGACTTTTTCGATATGAAAAATGTCTAAGAATTGGAGACTTTTTCTAAAGGAAAAGGTCTCAGAATCTCTGAATTTGAGACCTATTTGAAGGGAAGAAAAGAAGAAAAGTCTCAGAAGTTAAAACTTTCTCATTTGGAAGAAGGTCGCAGAATCTGTGACTTTTTCTATGGGAAAAAGGTCTTCAAAATTTTAGACTAATTCTATAGGAAAAATTTCCGAAAATCTGACACTTTCTTTGGGAAACAGGTCTTAGAATGTATGAATTTTTTTATAGGAAAAAGGTCTCAAAATCTGAGACGTTTTCTTTAGAAAAAAGTGTCTTTTTATATAAGAAACAGGTTCTAGAATCTAAAACTGTAACTTTTTCTTTTGGAAAGGGTCTCAGAATCTGAGACTTTTTCTATAGGAAAATGGTATTTGAATGTAATTCTTTTTCTGACGTAAAAAGTACGTACAATCTGATACTTTTTATAAAGAATAAATTTCTCAGAATCTGACACTTTTTCTTTAGGGGGAAAAATGAGACATTTTCTATGGGAAAAAGATCTGAAGGTCTGAGAGATTTTCCTTAGGAATAAGGAATCAGAATCTGAGACTTTTTCTATAGAAAAAAAGGTCTGAAAATCTAAGATTTTTTCTATACGAAATTGGTCTGAGAAATTCTCTATAGAAAAAGGTCTCAGAATCTGAAATATGAGATTTTTTTTGTGGAAAAAAGTTTTTAGAATCAAAAAATTATTCTATACGAAAAAAGTTTAGATTCTGAAACATTTTTCGTAAAGAAGAAGTTTTAGATTCTGAGATATTTGTTCTATAAAAAAGCACTTTTTCATCATCTGATATTTTCTTTGTAAGAAGAATTTCTTCAATTGAAAAATTCTCAGATTTAGAAAAAGCAAAAAAATAAAATATGTTTAAACGATCATAAAAAAAAACTGATTCGGCAAAAACTAATAAATTTTACGATTTTATAGCTTTTCCATCACATTTTTTTTGCAAATAAAACGTATTCCTGTTTTTGCTCGTCCGATAAAGCATTACGATTTTTTTTCTTTGAAGTAAAAAAAAAATTCCCCCCCCCCAAAGCCAAAAGCTGTACCCGCCACTGCGCTTAAACGACTAAACCGGTTTAAAAAAATTTTTTGCATACATAGTACTAACAGAGGCGGGAACTTTAGTATGGTATCAACTGCCAATCCTTTTGCAATGTACTGAAAGTTCATTCTGCCTTTCCGTAATCACGCTTAAACGGTGAACCTGGTGTTATTATAATTTTTCCCACAGTTAGTTAGTACTTATTGAGGCGGAAACTATAGACACGACCAGACAAAGGTGTGAATTGCTATGTGTCTTTGTAATACATTGAAATTTAATTTAATTTTAATCAAATTTTCACCACAGATGGTATTTACCATGGCGATCGGGTAAAGGGGCTTAAAATGCCGCACCCCTTTGTATTAAATTAAAAAAAATATATTTTCCTGTTTCCCGTTGAACGATAGCCATGTTAGCCCGCGATTATTCAAATGGAAGTAAAATGGCACGTCAATTTGTAATATACATAACGCTATTTCTGGCTTATTTGCTATCATGCAAAAACGGCTTAACCAACTCCTTTAAATACTACTGTTAGAATTAACTGAGCGCGAACTATTTGCGATATCTGAACCTGAAAACGGTTGAGCCGATTTCAATGAAATCTTCAACATAAATAGTGCTATAGACAATATTAAACTGCGATTTATAAAAAGACATATAATGGCACGCCCCTTTGTACTTTAGTAAGAGTTGAGCAAATTTAATTGCAAATTTCTTCACGTGCTAACCAATAGGAGAACTATAGGTCACATGAGACCAAAATTGTACTAAATGCGTTAAATGCCACACCCGCTTGAACTCCAGTAAAAGTTATGTCTTTATTGATGTTTTCACTACATAAAGTGCTAACCGAGGAGGGAACTATAGGTTCCTTTTAAAAGCCATTTAAGAAAAACATTAATTTTGGTTTGTTTCCATAATGGAGGAACACACATAACCATGTTCCCGACGCTAAGCAAAATCGAAAAAAAAAAATACTAAACCTCATGAATATTCGAATAGGTTTATATTTACCAGTGAAAAGCTACGAAGAAGTAGATAAACTGACTAATAAAAAACTCATTCATTACATAATATTTTTTTCAACAAGGGCAACGCCGGCTGCAAAACAGCTAGTTTTTTATAAATAAAAAATTTCATGAAAAAAAATTGAAAATTTTTTAAGTTCCAGATACAACCATTTTTCAACTAGTTCTAAGCTTTACCAAAAAAAATAATTTTTACACCAACCAGCAAAACTTAGATTACCAAATAAGGTATAAAATAAGGTATAGGATCTCTTATTTTATACATTGCAGCATTGATGATTTTAACAGGCGATGAGACTCAAAGTAATGCATCCACATTATCACATAGAATACCAGTAAGGTATAAAATAAGTCATAAATTTATAACGAAGAATACGAGTAAGGTGTAAAATATATGATATTTTATAGGTTACGAAAAATGAAATAATATAGCATACCAGAAGATAATATATAAGGTGTTACGAGTAGTGAAAAAGTAATTTTGTATTAAATTTACTCACGTGATTGTAAGTAGATATAATATGCTAGTGAGTGTGTCGTTAGAAATTTCTTGTCGTGAGCCCATATCTAGTTTAAACTTATGCATTTTTTTATAAAATAATTATTTTTTTTATAAAATAATTATTTTTTAACTGAATTTTTATTTAGTTCGGTTTAAGTCCATATTAATTATTTCTGAGTAATAATAATTGTTGTACAATGAGAAAATCTGAAAAAAATCAAGTGACAACACAGGCTAAGTGTAGATGTCGACAGCTTTCGGAAGATGCCACCCTTCCATCATCAGCACTCTTTCGATTGCCACACACTTAATGTGTGTCAGATTAAAATTAGCCGTTTAAATGAAACTTTTGAAGAAATTAAGAATTGGAATTACTCCTCTTTGTGTTGAATTACCCCTATTCACCATTAATTCGTGTTGTATTCATTTGGCAGAAACTTAATCCATCTTAACTTTTAACAGGCTAATTTTAATCTGACACACATAAGTGTGTGGCAATCGAAGGAGTGCTGATGATGGAAGGGTGGCATCTTCCGAAAGCTGTCGACATCTCCACTTAGCCTGTGTTGTCACTTGATTTTTTTCAGATTTTCTCATTGTACAACAATTATTATTTCTCAGAAATAATTAATATGGACTTAAACCGAACTAAATAAAAATTCAGTTATAAAATATACAGTCCAACAATATATAAACACAATTAATACACAACTCATAAGGTACATTGCAATTAAGTATTATTTCTAAGAATTAGAATATATATATATATGTATGTGTTCCTCTAACTCCCATTGGAGCATAGGGCGCCAATAACAGCTGATCGCCAGCGGACCCGATTTTGTGCCGTTGATCTTAACTCGTTCCAAGATAGGCCAAGACTGTTCATCTCAGTTTCGGTGGAACGTCGCCACGTTGTACGTGGTCTGCCAGGTTGCCGGCCAGATTGTTGAAATGGGTTCCATCGAAGTGCCTGTTTGGCCACGTTGTCGTCGTTTCGTCGTAGTGTATGACCAATCCATTGCCACTTGCGCTTCCGTATTTCAATTTCTATCGGAATCTGTCTTGACTGCGCTAACAGGTCGGCATTAGAGACTGTCCGAGGCCAGAAAATGCGAAGAATTCTTCTGAGACAGCGGTTGACAAATGTTTGTAGGCGGTGGGTAATAATATTCGTAACTTTCCAGGTTGTGCATCCGTAGAGAAGTACCGATTTGAATTAGAAATATGAAACAAAAAATTCAAACCTAACGGACATTTTTCAAGATTTGAAAAGTCCTACTAAGGGTTAACAATGGGAAAAATACAACTCTGTTAAAAGTTAAGATGGATTAAGTTTCTGCCGAATGAATACAACACGAATTAATGGTGAATAGGGGTTATTCAACACAAAGAGGAGTAATTCCAATTCTTAATTTCTTCAAAAGTTTCATTTAAATGGCTAATTTTAATCTGACACACATTAAGTGTGTGGCAATCGAAGGAGTGCTGATGATGAAAGGGTGGCATCTTCCGAAAGCTGTCGACATCTCCACTTAGCCTGTGTTGTCACTTGATTTTTTTCAGATTTTCTCATTGTACAACAATTATTATTTCTCAAAAATAATTAATATGGACTTAAACCGAACTAAATAAAAATTCAGTTATAAAATATACAGTCCAACAATATATAAACACAATTAATATAATTATTTTTTATGTTATTGTAATGCATTATGCATCCAATTATAAATAATGGATTATTTCAAACTTTCAAATAATACATAATGTAATCAAATATAGGTCATCCATGATTTAATGTTTAGAAATAATAATTATGAAATACATTTTTTCCAATTATCATGCATTAAGTAGTAAATTTTAAGTAATGCATTATTTTTCACTTGAAAATAATACGTTGTGAAACAAATCTTTGGTAAGACATCATAAAATAATGCTACAAATAAGTTATATACATTACCTGGTAATGTGTTATATAATCACTACCCATTACTAAAGTTTTGCTGGGCATTTTTTTGGTACTTTTCCTCAACTAAAATACCACAATTTTTATGTGTTTTTACTACATTACTGTTCTTGTTTTTTTTGTGTTTTTACCATTTTTTGGTAATTTTACCATATTTTTTTGGTAATTTTTTTTTAAATTCGGCAACTAAAATGTCAATAAAAAGCTGCCAATTATGAAAAATTAAGTTTCCCAGCAAAACTTAGATTACCAAATAAGGTATAAAATAAGGTATAGGATCTCTTATTTTTTCATTGCAGCATTGATGATTTTAACAGGCGATGAGACTCAAAGTAATGCATCTACATTATCACAAAGAATACCAGTAAGGTATAAAATAAGTCATAAATTTATTACGAAAAATACGAGTAAGGTTTAAAATATATGATATTTTATAGGTTACGAGAAATGAATTAATATAGCATACACTGAAAGAATTATTGTTCATTCCATCTATGAACAAATTTCATAAAACCAAATTCATAGAATCTATGAAACAATTCATTGGCTGAATGAATATTCATTAGTATTCTGAAATTTTTCATAGAATTTTATTCATAGATATTATTAAATTCATAGAAAAAATTCATAGAATTAATGAATGTCATTCATAGAAGAAAATGCCATCAATATGCCATTTAATTTTTTAAATAATTAAAATAATGTTACAATAATTAAAACAGTTGAATAAATTTATTAAAAAAATAAAAAAAAATAAAAAAAACATTAAAAAAAAAATTTTCATTGCTGCCCTGACCGGGGCTAGAACCCAAGACCTACCGGCTGAAGTGGCAATTGTCGACGCCTTAGCTATCAGCGCCACCAAAGAAGAAAAATCTCGCCAACTAACGCTTGGTTTTATAACGCTTCATTTTTGTAAATACACAAAATATTTGTTTTCTACAAACACACACACAGCTTTTGGCAGAGCATTGTGACAGAGCAAAGACACAAACTTAATATGTTAGCAGAATATTATTCAAAACAGCTTTTAAGTGTTGTTACTTGTTTATATAATTTAGCTAAGTGGTTAGACATTAAGCTTCACGAACAAGAGGTTCTATGTTCGAATCTCGGTATGGATAAGTTAAAAAAAATATAAATTTTTAAAAATAGAAAATAGTAAATAAATGAAATAATAAAAATAAAATAAAAAAAAAATAAAATTGAAATAATAAAATAAATAAAAATAGAATTGAATAATAATTTTTTTTCCATAGCCTATGAACTTTTTCATAGGTTTCTGGTTTCTATGAATTTGTTTCATAGATTCTATGAAGGGCATCATTGGCTCACTTCTAATGATTTTTTTCATAGAATCAATGTACGTTTTCATAGCCGTAATGAACAAAATTCTTTCAGTGTACCAGAAGATAATATAAAAGGTGTTACATGTAGTGAAAAAGTAATTTTGTATTAAATTTACTCACGTGGTTGTAAGTAGATAAAATATGCTCGTGAGTGTGTGTCGTTAAAAATTTACTGCCGTGAGCCACTCTCTAGTTTAAACTTATGCATTTTTTTATAAAATACTTATTTTTTATGTTATTGTAATGCATTATGCATCCAATTATAAATAATGCATCATTTCAAACTTTGAAATAATACATAATGTAACCAAATATAAGTCATCCATGATTTAATGTTTAGAAATAATAAATATGAAATACATTTTTTCCAATAATCATGCATTACTTAGCAAATTATAAGTAATGCATTATTTTTCACTTTAAAATAATACGTTGTGGAACAAATGTTTGGTAAGACATCCTAAAATAATGCTACAAATAAGGTATATACATTACCTAATAATGTGTTATATTATCACTACCCATTACCAAAGTTTTCCTGGGTTTTCTTATTTTAACAGGTACTTAAACATCCAATCTACAATATCCAAATTTTTTTTTTCCGATTTTTTAAAAATACTTGTGAAAATAATTAAAAATTCAAAAAAAATTGTTATTTTTTGACTAATTTTTCCTGAAAATATACGAAATTCCTTGTGTAGCCTCCAATGGAAAAAACATTTAAATTTACAAAACAAATATGTAAATAAACCAAATTTTTTGTAAATTTACCAAACAAATATGAAAATTAAAAAAAAACAAAATTGTATACTTACAGAAAAAAAGTTGTAATTTTACAAAAATGAAGTAGAAAATACAAAAACAATATTGTTAATTTAAAAATTATTTTTTTAAACTACTGGTTATTTTTTGTAAATTTACAAAAAAAATGTTCACCTGGAAGTTAATATTTTACAAAAAAAATTGTAAATTTACATTTTCTTTAGTTAAATCAATTTACAAGTTATCCCCGTAACATTAAGGGGATTCTTGCTAGTACATATTTTACAAAACCTGCTCCGTAAAATCACGGGGATTTTATGTCATTTTACAAACTTTTTTTTTTTTAGTGCTATTATACTCAAATAAAAGATATTTTTTATTACCTTTTAAGTTAACTTTAAGTCTGTTTGCGTACTTTCCCAGTAAAAATTATCAAGCAACAAAATTTTAGAGAGTAAAAAAGAAATCGCTCACAAAAAGGAAAAATTGTAAAAAGTACGCGAACAGAAATCCGTAAAAACTTGCAAGTTAGTTAAACAGCTGATTTAAATCAGCTTATAAAAAATTTTGCCTTCATTTGTACATTTTTAATTTGATGGTATATATTTTTTAACTTGTTAATAAAAGAAATTTAATTTTAGGATGTATTTTTTTTATTCATTCCTTGATATTTAATCATATTTTATACACAAAAATGTAACTGCAGAATATTTTGTATTTTGTTTACAAAAATAAAGTTATACGTTTTTAAAACATATGTTTTTTTTGTGCTTGATAATTCTTGCTGGCAAAAATTTATCTAGTAAAAACTTGCAAGTTTCTAAAATAGAACTGTCACTTTTTTCTCTCATTTTCTCTCTCGTTACTGGGTATTTAAAGTACGCGAACGACTTTAAGACAAAATTCGTAATAATTTGTACAAATTCGTACAAATTATTGAGTTCGCGAACACAGCTTTTATCGTAACTTAATGGACCGCATAGTTCTTGAGTTATAGCAGTTTTAGTGAAATGCAGGTTTCTCCTTTTTCTTTTTTTTGTTTAAGGACAATCTTTGGAAAAATGGTCACATGTGAATTATGTGCTCTTGTTGCGCTACCATTCCATATAGTTATTAAGATTGCAATAAAAAATGTTTTTTTTGCCCATCAAGCCACACTAATGTACCCCAATACCTTTGTAGTATTTGGCCCCACCGTATTTTCCGTCATAATAGTGATAGCGGTAAGCTGTTTTTTATGGATGTTTATTGGCATTTTTTCACGTGCTTATGAAAGCACATCCTACGAAAGATGAAGATCGGCACATTAAGCTACTTTATACGTTGTGACATTCTTCATTCTTTTTTTTTCTGAGTAAATATGAGTAAATATATGATCTTTTTTATTCGGGCGGGAAGTCTTTTGGCCTCCTAAACCATCCTAAAACCGAATTAGTTGCAAGTAAAATAGATAAACACTTTTAAGTAAATTTTATATTACTGATAATTATGTCCAAAGTGGTCCAAATACCAGTGTAGTTCTAAAATGATTCGAATGATTACGTCTACAAAATGGCGGACCATTTCGATAACTTACAATCTCAAGCAGGCTATGACAATTAGCTTAACTTCAGGACTTTAGCTCTTTTGGTTGTGTGTTTGAATTGTTTAGGATAATTTAGAAGGCAAATATTAATTTTGATAATTTTTTTCTTTATTTATTTTAATTATTACTTTTCACTTTTTTTAATTTTTTGGGATTTTTTTAATGAAAATTTGTTCTTTGTCACTTCTTGACTGCTTCGTTTATTTTTCACATTAATATTCTGTACGTTATTTTTATACCATCCACTTAGTGATAGAGGGTATATATAAGTTTGTCATTCTGTTTGTAACTCATCGAAATATCGATCTGGGACCCCATGAAGTATATATATTCATGATGCCCGATCGATTTTAAGACATTCTAGCGATGTCTGTCTGTCCGTCTGTCTGTGGAAAATGCTGTCGCGGAAAAAATATTGCACAGAGATGACTGAAACTTAACATATTTATTGGAAGTTCTCCCGAGAAGTTTGGTATTGCATTTCAGCGATATCGGTTCAGCTGTTCAAAAGTAATGAACGAAAATGTAAGCACACCTCAAAAATTTCAGTACATTCAACATAACCTAAAAATACAAAATGCTTTAATTCGGCTTCTGGTTGACATATGTGAACGTAATTGAACACCAAATGGTATTTAAATAAGAACGAACATATTTTTTGAAAAAAAAAAAATCGCGGATTTTTTTTACCAAAATTTTTTTTCGCGGAAATTTTTTTTTTTTTAAATTTTTTTTTTTTCAAAAGAAATTTCCTTTTAAATAAAGTTTTTTGCAATAATCTTTTTGAAATTGTGGAGGGTATCACTACATTCGGCAAGGCCGAATTTAACCATTTTACTTGTTTTTTATGCAAAAAGCAGCAAAAAGTGAAGGTGTTCGAAAGTTCAAAAGAAAATCGGGTGACTCATTTTCCTTTTTCTTAATAAATGAACACAATGAAAGCTTTGTCGATAATTTTTTTAACTTTAATCGACAAAGCCTTGCATTATAAATTTTCGTCCAAATTAGTAAAAAAAATGCATTTAAACAATTTAATAAAAGTTGTAATAATCGAATTTCCATACAAAATTCGTTTAATAAACCTATCATCAAAGACAATAAATAATAAAGATACATAAATGTTAACAGTTCATAGAGTTCGAATAGGTTGATAGAAAATATTGAATGTGTCGAAAAATTTTTAATTTTTTTGTAAAATATTGTATGTGTCTTTCCATTTTTTTTTTTTTTTGTAAAATAGAACATTATGGCCACCCACCAATAAAAAAATTGTAAAAAAAAATTACAAAATGTTTTTTGTTTGTTTTTTAAATATGTTTTTAAAAAATATAGCCAAGACAAACTTTTTATAAAACACTTAGGGGCTTATTCATAACCGATTTATATCTAAAGAAGGTTTATTTGGCATATATTGCATGCATATTTGCCAAATAAACCTAAAATAAGTATACCATAAGAGTAAATCTATATCAACATAGCAAAAAAAAAAAATGAATTTTTGACGTCAATCGACCCAAATTTCATGAAACTCGGTACATATGTTGGGACTTACTTAACGTATACTCAAACAAAATTTAAGACTTTTGACTTCCGTAGTTTTGGAAATATGACGTTTCAAAAATCAAGAAAATCCTTTGAAAGGTAAATTACAAATATTTATATCTCGAAAAGTATTTGATGTAAATCACTCCCAGATAGCTTTTTTAAAAGGCAAAATCATCACCTTTAAAAAATCATTTTGCAAAATTTTTTATTTTGGGATCTTTTTTGTGTTTCTGCACAATTCGCGATTCGCAAAAACATATAGAAAAAAGCGACATTTTTAAAAATCTGAAAAAAATATATGTTAATGGTATGAGTCTTAGCTACAAGCTCGCGTTGGTGAACGTATTAAGTCCAGAGATATTAATAAAAATGTGTTGACAAGTAGGAATTTTTTTTAAAATCTGATGAATATTTAATTACTATTTTTGAATATTTTATTTATATTACAAATTAAAGGTCGAATAAATACAACATTTAATTTTTGCAAATACATAAAATAAAACGGTGAAAAGGGTAAAGTTTATGGTACACACGAGTATTACACATGAATATATTGTAACATAACTTTTTATCGATTACACTACTTAACAAACGTCAACTTTTTTTGCAGAGACTTCTAGAACACATTTTAAAAAGTATTTGGTCTACACGAATCTGTCATCATAAACATTTTATCAAATTGTCTTCTGGACATATAGGCCTATTTTACAGACTCAGCCCTCAAACCCAAGAAAGAAACGTAATAATAAATGTTTCACACTGATATACCTCATATTATTTGTTGGTTTAATATTTTAGTATAAGAAAATGTATTTTAAACAATGAAAATTAAAAAAATAAAAATATTAGGGAAAAAAGTATATGCAAATAATATTTGCAAATTTTGCTCAAAATTTAGATTTTTTTTGCAAATATTTTCGCATAAACTCAATGAATTTTGAAATAATATGCATTTTTAATAATTTTTCTAATATAAAGTCATTTGTTGGTTTTTATGGGCATGGACCGCAAAAGAGGTCTTTTCTCGAAAAGGCGATTTGATCAAATTTTTATGATGACAGATTGGTGTTAAAGAGACCAAAATACTTTAGCAAATGTAATCTAAGAGTCTGTGCAAAAAAAGTTGATTTTTGTAGAGTAGTGTAAATGATAAATATTCATGTTATATTGTAGCTATGCGTACACTCAAAATAATAACTCTGTTAAATACTCTGTAAAATGACTGTAATCTGAATTCGACAGATATTTGACAAAGTTATCTGCCGAAATACAGATTTTGAGAATATACTTTGTATTTTCTTGTGACTGAAACAAAATTTTATTTGTAATCTTTAGTTGTTTGCTAAAATATAGATTTTAGAAAAATACATTGTTTTTTTCTCGTATTCAAATTAGTAAATTTCATCTGTAATTTTATTTACCACCCTGTAATACAGTTTTCGAATAAAAATCTCTTCAAAAAACTTCCAAATATTTCAAACACTCTTTAAAAAGCGTCTGAAATTACACTAAAAGCTGGTAAATTTTACGAGGATGTCGTGTATAATTGGAGGTACTCGCAAAAAACTCGGAAACTTTTACAAAAAAAGTTAATTTACAATTTGGAAGCATTAAAGCGGGCAAATTTTCACGATGGCATTTACCAATGTCAACACTACTTGCACATTAAGAAAGCAGAAATTGCTCAGAAATTAAATAGTGACCATTGGGTAGAAGCCATATCAAGCGCATTTAAAATATATATAAGAAAGTCGAAGCATTCTTAAACGATTTTCCATTAATTTTATTTAAGTTTTTATTGAAATGACCCCGTTTATATGTGGTACTTAAAATGAGAAGTTTATGAAAAAAATCGTCAGAACATCTAGCGAGTTTATAAATAATTTCTACAAAGTTTAGAATTCGAGTGCGAAACATTTAGGCGGGCGCATTTAAATGATGGCACTTGCTTTGATTTTGTGTCAAATTATTACTTATCCATGCTTCTTGGTAAAATTCTGGTCGCTTTCATAAACATTTTACAGATAATTCTGTAAATTTACAGTTTTTTTTCTTCAAAATCATTTTACAGAGTTTTCTTTGTAAAATAACAAAAAATCTTGCTGCTTGGAATTCTATGGTATTTTCTGCTGGCTCAGCAGAGTAAATCTGTATTTTAACAGAGTGATTATTTTGAGTGTACCATTTAATTTAATAAAACTTTGACATCGTCGGTAATATTTACTATCGCATTAATACCAGATGTCGATGGTCGATCTAAAAACAAAGAATTTTTAAGAATTTAGTTTTATGTAAAAAAATAACTAGGCAATATCAAAAATGAAGTAGTTTTACTCATTCAACCCATTTCTTACCAGTGCACTGTGGGCCAGCATCCCTGAATTTTGGCCATAAATAGACCGCTTAACCTATATGTCAAAAAAGTATTCCATATGGGTGTTAAAGGCTCGCTGATCACGATTCTGGAAAAAAAATCAAAATGGCGGATTCAAAATGGCGGACATGATTTATTAATTCTTTGTTTATTGTGTTGTATATAACCATTATCGATGTATTTGGGGTCGTTAATAACGAATATGAGCTCAGACTTTTAAAATTCAAAATGGCGGATCCAATATGGCGACAAATTTAAATTTAAGATTTTTTTATATGTTGTCTCTTTTGGCCAAAAACTTAGATTTTAATGGTTTTTCGGATGTTAAAACAGATTTTGGAATTAAAGATTTGAAATTCAAAATGGCGGATCCAATATGTCAAATATGCTTTTGTAATTCTTAGCTAATTGTACTTAAATTAGTAATTTTTGATGTATTTAGGGTCAGTAATTACGAATATGAGCTCCGATTTTTTAAATTCAAAATGGCGGATCCAAAATGGCGTCAAGTAAAATATTAAGTTTTTTTCTATGTTGTCTGATTTTGATGGTTTTTGAAATGCCAAATCTGATTTTAGAATCAAATATTCAAAATAGCGGATCCAATATGGCGGACAAGATATTTAAATTATTGATTAATGTTTCAAAATATCACTAGGAAATGATTGCACAACACGAATACGAACTCAGATTTTTTGAAATCAATTTTTTGTTCGTGAGTGAGACAATTTTTAGCGTGAGTGATTCGTAGTGAGTGCAATTTTTTGCGTGAGTCAAAACTATTTAATTCAGTTTTTACAATTTTTTTCGTGTTTTAAATGTTTAGCGTGAGTTACGAGTGAGCGTGAGTCACACGTGAATGGTGTTTTGTTTACTTACGTAAATAGTGAGTAAGTGTGAGAAAAATAACGTTTGAGTAAATTATGTTTTTTTTTCGTGAGCGTGAGTCAACGTGAGTCAAAATTCACTCACGTGCCCATCAGCAGTTATCACGCCAATGTTGTCAAAGTGAGGCATTTTTTTATTAGAAATCAATAGAAACAAAAATATCGAAAAATGTTCCAGTTCCATTTTTGGGCATTTCAAAACGTCATATTTTGGTTTATTGCCTCTAGATCAAAAGTTTATGAACGGTCGCACAGGTCGCAAAAATGTGAATCGAATACATTGTCAGAGACAGATCGTAGTTCGAGGTTTGTCAACATCGTTTGGACTTTTTTGGACTTTGGTGTTAAAAAAAGGCGGATTTCAACAAAAGTATGAATTTCCATACTTTATCCAAGTTGCATTTAATAAGGACTAAAACATATCCAAAAATAAAATAAATCGAAAGGGGTCGGGTCTAAAAGTGAGTGATTTGGCTTGGAATGCCCCATATACACAGTTAATAAATACATGCGGGCCAACGTTGAAAAAAAAATAAACGATTTACAAGTATAGCGTGAATTAAGTCCCAGGCACTTGAGCGCTACTGTAGCGTGGCGGGCTGTTGTGTCGTTTTAAAGTTCGGCCACTGCACCACCGTCACGTATTCGTTTAAGTACCTATTTCTAAATATTTTAGTACAAGCTAACGTATCAGCTGGCACGTCTCCGAACCGTATTCGCTCAAGTAATTATGCCTTTAGTCTAATCGTGCATGAAACGTAGGCTCTTAACCATAGGCGTAGCAACGGGGGGCTGGGGTGGGCAAAGCCCACCCTAGACTTGATTTAGCCCACCCCAGACATTTTTGCATTTAGCCCACCCTCGACAATTTTCCTTTTTTTTAATTATTTAAACTTTGATATGCTTAAATCCAAAATTGTCAGGAAAATTTATTCAAACTTTTACAAGTAGCAATAAGCCTTCCTATTAGTTCTGATAGTTGTGAAAGAAGTTTCTAAGCTATGCGTTGAATAAAAACATGGTTACAAAGTGAAATGCTTCAGGAACGATTTTCAAATTTAGAAGTTTTAAATATTAAAAATGAAAAAAAGAGAAATATAACGTTTTATTAACCCCCAGTTTCTGTAATACGAACGCCATTCGTTCGTGACGAATTTGTGTGTATTTTGTTATTGTAACAAAAACAAAATACATGCAAATTCGTTGCAGACGAATGGCGTTCGTATTACAGAAACTGGGGGTAACTCTTTTCATTATAAATTGATTTTAATATACTAATTACACTACTCTACAAAAATCAACATTTTTTGCACAGAGTGCTAGGGATAATACATTTTCTGAATTAGTTTGGCCTCCTAAACACGCCTTCTCGAGATATAGGCATTTTTATTTTTTATGGACCAAGCTCTCAAAACCGTAAAATTTTTTATTATTGGAAAATTTTATTTAAAAGATATTCATAATTTTTTTATTCAAATTCCCAATAAAATTACCTAACTTTTGCAAGAAATCGGTGCGATCAAGGATATCATCAGGACATTATAAGAATTTCAAGATGTCCATTTTATGATTACATCCTTATAAGTATCCGAATTTTGCAAAAAATATCCTGTTCAAAGCAAATATGTAAAGTAAACACTCCAATAAATAGGACCAGAAATATTTGCAAAAGAAATCAAAGTTTGAACCAAATTTGCATATTTTTTCATAAATTTTTTCGTACCAATTTTTATGATTTTTTTTTTTATTTTTTTGGTAAAATTAAAAAAAAAGATTAAAACACATTTCCCAAAAAGTTTTGCCATCTAAACTCTAATCTGTCACCAGAAAAATTGTATCAAATCGCTTTTTCGAGATAAAGCCATTTTCAATTTTTGTGGACCTTGTTCAAATAAAACAAGTAAAAAAGTTAAATTCGGCCGTGCCGAATTTTAAATACCTTCCATCTGTATCCCAGTATTTATAAATTAATACGATTTTCTAATGCACGTTCTTTAAAAATTTAATATCAATGGCACAGATTAATACAGACTCGACAATTATAACAAGTGTCAAAAAAGTAGTCTTTAACCATTTGGGTTTTTTTTTTAAATTATTCTACTAATTAGGTTAGAGAGAGAAAACCAATATAACACGCCATACGAAAAAAAAAGGTAGAACGGCTTTTATTGTTTTACTCACTTCTAACTACACCATTTTTAATTGAAATTGAGAAAATTCCAAATGAAATTGAGAACTTCTATTTGAAATTGAGAAAATTCCATATGAAAATGAAAATTTCCATTTGAAATTAATAAAATTGAAAAATTCTATTTGAAATTGAGAAAATTTCAAATGAAAATGGAGCTTTCCATTTGAAATTGAGAAAATTTCAAATGAAATTGAGATTTTTCATTTGAAATTGAGAAAATTTCATTTTAAATTGAGACTTTCCATTTTAAATTGAGAAAATTTCATTTGCAATTGAGAAAATTTTATATGAAATTGAGAAAATTTCAAATGAAATTGAAAAAATTTCAAATGAAATTGAGACTTTATATTTGAAATTGAGACATCTACATATGAAATTGGGAAAAATACAATTGAAATTGAGAAAATTTTCAATTTCCATTTGAAATTGAGAAAACTTTAAACGAAACTAACACTTTTCATTTGAAATTGAGAAAATTTCAAAAGAAATTGAGATATTTTCAATTGAAATTGGGAAAATTTCAAATGAAATTGAGAAAAATTCAAATGAAATTGAGAAAATTTTGAATGAAATTGAAAAAATTTCAAATGAAATTGAGAAATTTTCAAATTAAAAACTATGGAGATTTTCCCAATTTCATTTGAAATTTTCTTAATTTCATATGAAATTTTCTTAATTTCATTTGAAATTTTCTCAATTTCATTTGAAATTTTCTCAATTTCAATTGGAAATATCTCAAATTCATTTGAAATTTTCTCAACTTCAACTGGAAAGTGTAAGTTTCGTTTAAAGTTTTCTCAATTTCAAATGGAAATTCTCAATTTCAATTGAAAATTTTCTCAATTTCAATTGTACAATTCCCAATATCATATGTAAATAACTCAATTTCAAATGTAAAATCTCAATTTCATATGAAAATTTCTCAATATCATTTGAAACTTTTTCAATTTCATTTGAAATTTTCTCTTAATTTCAAATAAAAATTTTCAATTTCATATGAAATTTTCTCAATTTCAAATAGATATTCTCAATTTCATTTGGAATTTTTTCAATTTCAAATAAAAAATCTCAATTTCATTTGAAATTTTCCTAATTTCAAATGGAAAGTCTCAATTTCATTTGAAATATTCTCAATTTCAAATGGAAAATCTTAATTTCAAATGGAATTTTCCCAATTTCAAATATAAATTCTCAATTTCATTTGGAATTTTCCCAATTTCATATAGAAGGCTCTCAATTTCAATTGGAAATGGTGTAGTAGAAAGTGTTGCCATGCTTTAAATCAGCTAAAAACCGATCTGTATCTTCTAAAATCGCTAAGTTTTTACCAGAGCTCCCTATTACTCGAGTAGTCGAGTACTCGAGCTACTCGAGCAGCTCGAGTAGCTCGCCAATTACTCGAGCAGCTCGAGTAGCTCGAGCTACTCGAGTAGCTCGAGTAGTAAAACACACATTTTTCATATTAAAACTCCTGTAAAACAAAAACTATTTTAGCTATTTTCAAAATTTTTACATTTTTGGAATGCTATGGTTCCAAAGAATATACGTAATAAATATCAAATTAATAGGATTATCGTAGTGGCTTTTCTAAACTACTACTCGAAAAAGATCGGCGAGTTTCCATACAAATGTATGAAAATCCGCCCTCCTTTGAACTTTAACGTCAAAT
Organism: Pegoplata infirma; assembly: GCA_963921195.1. Lineage (NCBI taxonomy): Eukaryota > Metazoa > Arthropoda > Insecta > Diptera > Anthomyiidae > Pegoplata > Pegoplata infirma. Next base: position 22,192 of record CAWUER010000206.1, read on the forward strand.
TATGAGAATATTTTGAAAAAAACATGACATTATTTTTTACCAATTATGATCGCATATACGATAAGAATACTTCCTCGAAATTTCAACTCATTTCTACAAAAAATGTGGCATTGGCGATCTACTACTCGAAAAAGATCGGACGCTTTCCATACAAATTTATGAAAATCAGTAGAAATTAGTTCTTTGAGTAGTAAAACACACAGTTTTTATCTTTGAACTCCTGTAAAACAAAAACTATTATCCCGATTTTCAAAATTTTTACATTTTTGAAATGGTATGGTTCCAAAGAATAAATATATTAAATTTCAAATTAATAGGATTATCGTAGTGGCTTTGCCACACTACTACTCGGAAAAGATCGGCGAGTTTCTATACAAATGTATGAAAATCCGAACTCCTTTGAACTTTAATGTCAAACTGTGAAAAAAACTTCAAGAAAAGACGAAAATTTTTTTTAACAATTATGATCGCATATATGATAAGAATATTTCCTCGAAATTTTAACTAATTTTTACCAAAAATGTGGCATTGGCGAACTACTACTTGAAAAAGATCGACCCATTTCCATACAAATGTATGAAAATATGACGTCTTTTGAACTTTAACGTCACTTTTTGAAAGTTTTTTCAAGAAAACATAATGTTATTTTTTGCCAATTATGATCGCATGTATGGTGAGAATACTTCCCCAAAATTTTAATTCATTTCTACAAAAAACGTGGCATTGGCGAACTACTACTCGAAAAAAAAACCGTCCCCATTCCGTACTAATGTACGAAAATCTCCCCTCATTCGAAGTTTAATGTTAAATTATGAAAATATAAAAAAAAAACAATGTATTATTTTTTACCAATTATGATCGCATATAAGATAAGAATACTTCCTCGAAATTTCAACTCATTTCTACCAAAAATTTGGCATTGGCGAACTACTACTCAAAAAGTTTGGCCGCTTTATATACAAATGTTTGAAAATCAGCATTTGTTTGAAGTTTAATATGTATTAATTTGTGAAAATCTTTTTAGGCCACTAAATTTAATTTTTTTACAAATTATAATTGCAATGATAAGATCACTTCTTAAATCATTATTTTAATATTGGCATAATTTACCTGTTGTGAGTTTTTTAACCCAAATGGTTTTATTACCTACAATTTCCCATTTTGAATTCTCGTTTTATGTAACGCACATTTCTTTCTTTTCCATTTTACCTTTTAGTGCAATATTAATATGCAGTTTTTTAAAAAGGTACAGCAAAAGATTTTACAACCTAATAAAAGAACACGTGGTCTCATCATATTTTATTGCCATGGATTTTCCAAATATTTGTTTATGACTCCTTTCATAAAAAACCAATTATCTTTAATGTTTACGTAATTTATTTCAATTTTTTCTTTTCAAATTTTAATGAAGTTATCTAGGAAAGCGGCCAATTATTTTCGAGTAGTAGTTCGCCAATGCCACATGTTACCGCCACTGCCTTAAATCATATTTAAATAGTTCTTTATAATTTTTTGCTATCTTTTTAATTGTCTACTAAACATATCTTTTCCAAATGTCAAATTTGTTTACATGTATTTGTTGAGTGAATTTTTGTAATATTGTATTTGGTTTATATAAAAATAATTTCCACGCGGGTAAGAAAGAGAATTGTCATATAAAATTGATTGTTTCGAGGCCATTTTTAAAAAGTATTAATTGAGATTCAGGCCATAACTAACAAAAATTGTGCTCTTGGTTACCATACTAAAAAGAATTTTAACATTAGAGATTAATCGTAAATAAAACATTTTTGAAATTATACTCTGTGTTTACCAAGCTTTAAAAAACCAGACCAATGGTAGTAAAAAACACTGAAATTGTACTATAGCAGTGGTAAAAATATCATCAAAAACAAATAGCGATCAACTGGTACACTTCCATAAACACATACATTTCAATAGTAGCTAGCTAGCAGGTGGTTGATTTTTAAAAATAACAAAAGCAATAAGTAGCAGCACTGGTTGTGTTTGCAAAAATGAAAAAAACACAACCAGCAAAAAAAAGGAACCAACCATTTGTAAAAAAAATAAACACACAATGTGTGCTAGACAAAAGATCAAAAAACCATCTAGCAGCATCTAGCAGTAAAATTCAACTGCTAGGTGAGTATTGTGAGTAAGTACTAAGCAGAGAAAAAAATGTTTAAGTTATTCAAAAAAAAAGACACAAAATGAAAACAAAGGTATTAATAAGTTTTAAATTTATACTTCATATAATTTTCAGAAATGATGGTTTGGCTTGTGAACAATAAATATAAAAAAAAAGGAAATTATAAAATATGAGCTTTTTGGAAGCCAAATCCCGCTCATAATATTTCAAGTAAATCATTGTTAACGTTTAAAGGTTTTCTAAAATTCCCTGTTAAATACTTATTGAAAATCTCATGAAAAATTAACTTTACAATGCTAACTCTCTTATCATACCAAATTTCTAATTGAAACGATTGCTAGTTCCAATTGATTTTTTTTTAGTCAATTTTTTATTTTTATCTTTTTTTGGTTTGATTTAGAAAAAAATAAAAAAAACCCTAAAAAATTTTCATACCAAGAATCGGTTTTTTAAATGTTTTTTGTCACTTTGGCCTTGTAAAAAATTAAAAATTCTTCAGAGAAAAAATTATTTTTTTTTTAAGTTAATTTTATATTTTTATCTTATTTTGGTTTGCTTTCAGATTTAGAAAAAAAAATAAAAAAAAAATTTCATACGAAAAATCGACTTTTTAATGTTTTTTTTTGCCACTTTGGCCTCGGAAAAAATTGAAAAATTTTTAAGAGAAAATATTTTTTTTTAAATTAAATTTTATATTTTTAACGTATTTTGGTTTGCTTTAAGATTTAGAAAAGAATAAAAAAAAATCTACAAAAAAGCTTCTTACGAACACTTTGGCCTCGGAAAAAATTTAAAAATTTTTCAGAGAAAATTTTTTAAAAATTATATATATCCTTATCAGTAATAAGAGGGATACAAAGATTACATGCAAGTATCGATCAATCAATCACCTGTGTATTTTTCTATTTTGTAATAAAATTCATACATAGATGCTACAACATTATTACTTAAAAATTTGTTGGTTTTCTTCGACAATTTTTCTGAAAAAAAATCTGATTATAAGAAAATGCCCAAAAAATTTTTTTTTTAACAATTTTAAAGATTTATATTGTCTTTGAACATTTTTTTTGTAAATTACATAATTTATACAGTTATAAAACAATTAACAGGAAAATTTGTATGAAATAAATTAATTCGTACAATTTTTTATATAAACATACACATGTGTATATTATTTTTTCTTTACACTTGCGTACAATTTTTATAAATTTTATTGTTCATCACAATGTACCAGACAATCGTCTAGCAGCACTTGATAGAATTTCTTCAAAGTGCTAGTAGCAGCTAGTGCGTATTTCGACATTGTCAACTAGTAACCAGCTCTTCGTTTCAATTTATGTGCTAGTGCTAGAGAGACAACTTGTGTGTGTGTTATTCATTTTTTTACTAGCAACACACACGCAAAAACAAAAGCAATCAAAAAAAAAACTAAACCGTTTTGAATGAAATAAAAACAAGACAATGGTTGTGGTAATATTATTTGCAAATTTCGCCTAGTAGTGGTATTAGTATAAAGAAAAATGTGTTAGCTGATCTGGAAATTTAAAGCCTGGTGTTTACAATCTATAGTGGAAGCTTTGGGCTGGGGCAGATTCCCCGACAACAACTTTAAAATTCTTTTTAATTACGTAAATTTATTGTAATATAAAATTTACTGGCGTCTAACATCTATAATTTGCCTGATATACAACTTGGATTTACCCTAAAGAACCCATGTCACTTGGCGGATATACCGTAAGTCCTAACGAAATGGATTCTTTTTCTTCCTTACAGGGTCAACCACCAAATCACCAACAAATTATTGACTCAAATCTACAGTCTTCAGCGAACTGCCGCATCTGCAACGAACCATCCAACAACAACAATGCAATCAATTGCAATAAATGTCATTTATCTTTTCATTTATTATGTGCTAACATCGTTGACAACCAACCTCAACCAAAATGGATTTGTCTGACTTGTTCTACACAACAACAAAGAGCACCAGAATCCCCTCGTTCCGTTCGTAGCATATCTTCTAACTCGTCGCGAGCTTCACGTTCTCATAGACACATTTTACAACTTCAACGCCTACAAGAGGAAACGCAGCTCGAAAGAGACTTTATTCGAAAGAAATACCAGATTCTGGAGCAGGCGGAGGCAGTAAGTGATAATGCCCAGTCAATAAATAACTCCGTACATGAATGGTTGAATAATCAACCTGATCCTGTTCAACAGCTGACTTCGGCCGAGGAACAAACAAATACAACACAGGAACAACGTCAACGAACTTTTGATGAAACACCATATTTTGCACCTCCTCAACAAACTGCAACAGCAACACTACCGTCATCATCGAATTTGCCAAGCACATGTTGCCAAAACGTAAGTACAAATGTAGTCTACACAACAGCAACTCAGCCAATATTAACAACAACTTTGTCAACGAATGACACTAATCAAAATGCAGCCGCTTTTATTAATAAAACCAAGGATGCTACACCTCTATAAGGATGATTAAAAGTTGGAATAAGTTTTAAAATTATTCTTTATCCCACTTTTTATTCCATTTTTTTATTCCATTTTTTTTATTCATTATTCCATTTTTTTATTCCTTTTTGTTAACACTTGCATTCCCGAAATTATCCCAGGGAATAATTATTCCAGGGGATAATTATCCCAGGGAATAATTATTCGGTAGCATAAAAAAATGGAATAATTATCCTCTGGAATAATTATTCCCTGGAATAATTATTCCATTTTTTGATGCCATTTTTTTATGTTTAAAAAAATTTAACAATTTTATGCATTTTTTTGATGCATTTTTTAAGCTTAATTTTTCTTAAAAATTCACAGAAAAAACTTAAGAAAATTTTAACTATTAGGAACAAATGCCTTCAAAAAATTAAGGAATTAGTTTTATGCATGTTTTTGATGCATTTTTTTATGCTTAATTTTTCTTAAAAATTCACAAAAAAACTTAAGAAAAATTTAACTATTAGGAACAAATGCCTACAAAAAATGAAGGAATTAATTTTATGCATTTTTTTTAAGCATTTTTGATATAGTTATATAGTTTAATGCGAAAAATGAGTCGATAAAACGATATAAAAACTTATAAAATTTGATCAAATCTCATCAAATTTGATGTAATTTTAATATAATTTTATATAGTTATATGCGAAAATTGGACCCTTTTTGTATAAAATTGATGCAATTATATAAAATTAAATATATTTATATATAAGCAAAAAAAATTTTCCCACAAAAAACGAATAAAAAAAAAGTTGTTTCCAGGACTTAAAAATTTTCAAAAATATTTTTAGGACTTTGAAAATTTAAAAAAAAAAAATCTGGACATAGAAAACTTTTTAATTTTTTAAGTTTTGTTTGGAAATTTTAAGAAAAAAATTAATTAAAAAAAAACAAATACAGTGAAACCAGGGTTTGTACATTAATTTTTTTAAAATTTTAAATCCAATTCGTTTAGTTTTTTGTAATTTGTTATTTTTTTCGTAATTTCTTAATATTTTTTTGTTGAAATTTAAAAAAAAATTTTAATTCCTTAATTTTTTGTAGGCATTTGTTCCTAATAGTTAAATTTTTCTTAAGTTTTTTTGTGAATTTTTAAGAAAAATTAAGCATAACAAAATGCATCAAAAACATGCATAAAACTAATTCCTTAATTTTTTGAAGGCATTTGTTCCTAATAGTTAAAATTTTCTTAAGTTTTTTCTGTGAATTTTTAAGAACAATTAAGCTTAAAAAATGCATCAAAAAAATGCATAAAATTGTTAAATTTTTTTAAACATAAAAAAATAGCATCAAAAAATGGAATAATTATCCTCTGGAATAATTATTCCCTGGGATAATTTCGGGAATGCAAGTGTTAACAAAAACGGAATAAAAAAATGGAATAATGAATAAAAAAAATGGAATAAAAAAATGGAATAAAAAGTGGGATAAAGAATAATTTTAAAACTTATTCCAACTTTTAATCATCCTTATAGAGGTGTAGCGTCCTTGGTCTGAACGTCTGCTGTTGTGGTTGCTGCACTTTTGTTGTCGTCGATGTTCGTGGCGGTACCGGAGCGTTGGTGCCTATGGCCCGTGCAGTTGATGTGCTGGGGCTGTGCGCAATCCTTACTCTGCGCTCGCTCATAAAGGCGAGAGGTGGTGGGCCGCTAATCGCGATGTTTGAAAGAATTCGTGGCCTTGCTTCGGCTGGGGGCTGGTATGGAGTTGGCCTTGCGACCTGTTCTGGCCGAAGCTGACCAGGTTTTCGTGGGGCAGTGTGCTTTCTATTCATTTCAAGACGATAATATATTAAATTATTTAATATAAGGTATTTGGAGAATCAATTAAATGATGTGCACTGGTTGGCGTCCTGTGAACTAATAATTAATTTAAGGCCGGCCGCTGGGTTTTTATAGTGTAGCGGCTGATGATTATTTTAATATCTTAAGTGGAGATACAATTATGATGGCCTATTTAATTAAATGATGTGCACTGGTTGGTGTCCTGTGAACTAATAATTAATTTTTGACCGGCTGCTGTGTTTTTATAGTGTAGAGGCTGATGTTTATTTATTTATTTTTTTTTTTTTTTTTTTTTCCCTTTCCTTCTTCTCTCTTCTTCCTTTTTTCCTTCTTCAATATTTTTTTTTTAACGGGCGTGATAGGGCTTTACGTCTTGTATGTTAGCCCTCGAACATTTGCCTTCTTCGTTTTTTAACTCCAGTATGTTGGACGCAAGGTGTCGTGAAACTGTAAACGGACCAGTAAATTTTTCTGCCAATTTTTGCGCGAATTTGTCGGCCGCAGATGAGATGTGCCGTTCCTTTTTCCACACGATTGCTCCAATTTCTGGTTTCCAGCTTCTTTTCCTTAGATTGTAATATTTAGCTTGTTTCTCCGATGCCTTTCTCTTGTTCTTGACGACTTCCCCCCATAGTTCGGTCATGTTACGACTGAAAGTTTCCTCATCGGGGCAGGTCGACTGTAGCCGACTCTGATTTGGACCTATCGGATTTCGCCCGAAAACGGTCTCCGCTGGTGTAAACTGTGTTGATTCGCTAACTGCGGTGTTAATTGCAAATGCTATCTCTGGGAGGCGCTGATCCCAGTGTCTGTGATCGTTGCCCGTCTGCTGAGCGATCATGGTTTTTACTATGCGGTTAGTTCGCTCGGTTGGATTCTCGTGCGGGGAGTACGGCGCTGTGGTGCGATGCTCGATTTGATTTTCGGTGAGGAAGGACTTCAATAGCCGACTGGTGAATTGCACGCCATTATCCGTTAGGAAAACTTTCGGACATCCGAAACGAAATACCACTCGTTCCTTAAGACTTCGTACTACGTCGCTTGCCAAGGCTTGTCTGGTTGGAACTAGTTCTACCCACTTGCTAAACACGTCAATCAACACTAGTAGAGCCGTGTTACCCTTAGTAGATCGCGGTAGCGGTCCCACAAAATCAGCAGCCACGATCTCCCATGGAGCTGTACATTGCATAGTTTTCATATGCCCTGACGAGCCTTGTTGCTCGGGTTTATATCGGGCACAGATATCACAGGAACGAACATAGTGCACCACATCACGATACAAGCCAGGCCAATGATACTGTTCTTGTATCCTTCTTAGGGTTTTAAAAACACCGAAGTGTCCAGCCGATGGATGATCATGGTTCGCTAGCAATATTTGTTGACGTTGTTCCGCCGGAATACAAAGCTTCCATTCCGGCCTAGTATCTACGGCTGACTTGCGGGGGATGTGTTTAAATAAACGATTTTCTATTACCTGGAAATCAGGATACTTTTTGCTTGCGTTTGTCACTTCTTGCGTGGCCGGTAGTGGAGCACGGGAAAGTGCATCGGCAACGACATTGAGGATGCCTTTCCTGTATTCGATATTAAAATCGTACTGTTGCATTTCCAGGGCCCATCGTGCTAGCCGACCGGATGGATTTTGCAACGAGTGTAGCCATTTGAGGGAATGGTGGTCGGTAATTACAGTAAACTTGTATCCCTCTAAATACGGCCGCATCTTCCGAATTCCCCATAGTATGGCGAGACATTCTTGTTCAGTCGTGGAGTATTTTTTTTCTAGATCAGTGAGTGTTCTACTAGCATACGCGATCACTGATTCTACTCCCGAATGCCTTTGAAATAACACCGCTCCGAGCCCTTCTTGGCTAGCATCGGTCTGTAAAAAGAAAGGTCGTTCGAAATTCGGGCACCCAAGTACAGGTGCTTGCGTGAGTGTAAGTTTAAGGTTTGTGAACGCACCTTCCTGCTCCGAACCCCAGTGCCACTTCACATTTTTCTTTAAAAGCAGGTTCAGTGGAGCGACTAGACTGGAAAAGTTCGGCACGAATCGCCGATACCACGATGCCACGCCAAGAACCCGTCTAAGCTCTTTCAAGTTCGTTGGGGCAGGCAAGTTTAACATCGCATCGATTTTATCTGGATCTGTGCGAATACCCTCGGGAGTTACTACATGCCCCAGGTACCGTATACTATTTCTAACAAAATCGAACTTCTCAAAGTTAACGAGCATCTGTGCGTCTTGCAATCGGGAAAATACAGTATTTAACATCTGTAAATGTTCCTCAAAAGTTCTACCCAACACAATGATGTCGTCTAAATATACAAAAGCCAGTGGATATAGGTCCGGGCCAATAATTCTATCTAAGGTTCTCTGAAACGTGGCTGGTGCCGAGTGTAAGCCGAAGGGCATGACCTTCCACTGGAAAAGTCCGCGACCGGGAACTGTAAAAGCCGTTAGGTGTTTTGACGATTCTTTCAAAGGAACTTGCCAGTAACCATTCTTTAGATCTAACGATGAGATAAACTTCGCCTCTCGCAGCTGGTCTAATATGGCGTTGATCTGTGGCAGAGGATAGGCGTCGGGCTCGCTAGCCGCGTTGAGCTGTCGGTAGTCAATGCACATTCGTCAACCCCCTAGCTTCTTACGTGCCAGTACTATAGGTGAACTATAGGCGCTTCGGGAAGGCTCAATACGATCTTCGGCGAGCAACTTGTCAATCTCCTCGTCTATGATCGCCATTATGGCCGGGTTTCTAGGTGTATAACGCTGCTTAATGGGTTTGTTGTGTCGTAGTCGTATTTCATGTTGAGCTATGGTGCACAGGCCTTTCACCTGTCCGAACTTGGCTTTATGTTCATCTAGGAGCCCATTCAGTTCGTCTTCTTCGGATTCAGTGAGAAACGGTCGTTCGGATACTGAGTGAAGCTGTGGCACTGAAGTCGTTGTTGGAAGTTTTGGTCTGGGCAAAACCTCACCAAGTAGATGTATTTCGCAGTTTAGTACCCCCAGAAAATCCATGCCTAATATCATCGTTTCGGCTAACGAGGGTATAACAGCGGTGGTTATGGTAACAACGATTTCTTTGTATTGTATATCAAACCTAAATACCTCCAGACAGGGTGTAAGGGTTTGATCGGCCATCTGTACCATACCATCGGTACAAGTCGCCTTGAGACCCTTATCTACCAATATCTTCTGAACATCCATGCCAATGTACGTCTTGGACGCACCTGTGTCAACTAACGCTCGGACGTTCTGCCCGAGAATGTTAACGATGACATAATATCTTCCGTCACCTGGTTCCAAGTCGGTGCTGCTGGCAGCGGATAGCGGGTGACGACAATCGCAGGACCGAGAAAGAACGCCATCGCGACCACAATACGAGCAAAATATTTTGCCCTGATTTTTACAATGCCATCGGGTGTGCCCCACCATTTTGCACTTCCAGCACCTGTTCGTTCGGGAGTAAGGTACGTTGGCTAACATGTGTGACGTTGCTGGTCGCTCCCCTCGTTTTAAAAGCTCGAACTCATCTGTCAGGGCTATGAGCTCATCCAGTGACAAGAAATCATGACGTCGAACATAGTGCCGATATTCAAGTCGGAGGCCATCGTATATTCTATCAAGATGATTCATAGTACGAAGTTGAGGATGTTTCCGGGCAAGAGTTAGCATGTTCAGGATATAATCTTTGGCTCTTTCTCTGTGAAGCTGCTTTCGGTTGTAAAAAGTCTGTTCTAAATGAGTCAAATATCTTTTGGGCAAAAAGAATTTTTCTATCTCGTTTCGGAAATCCGACCATGTTGAAATTTCACCCTTTTTTACTCTATACCACTTTAACGCACTTCCGCTGAGAATACCAGGGAGTGATGAAAGGAGTCTGTCAAATGGAATTTTACGACACTCGGCCAATTCTTCGAATCGTTCCAGGAAGTCTATCAGATCGCCTTCACCAGAGAATTTTAAATCCCATTTTTGTACGGTTTTAATTATGTCGGCGTCGGATATATCCTCTCGAGGTTTTAGTACCGCAGCTGTGCTTTCACGTTGGGTTGTGGTCGGGTTACCAGATTGGGATGTAGTCGGGTTACCAGTGTTATGAAGGATGCCCCTTGGGGGAATCATTAGATTTACTGTCGCTTCGTGAACGACCACTTTCTCCGCCGACTTAACTTCGTCTTCCACCTCCCGTAAGAGGTTTTCAGTTGATGCTCTCAATCGTTTCATACGTACGTATTCAATCAGTTGTTTTCGCAAATGATCGACGGTGAAGCCGTCCGTGGGTATTCTGTTGTTCCGACCAAGGATGCTACACCTCTATAAGGATGATTAAAAGTTGGAATAAGTTTTAAAATTATTCTTTATCCCACTTTTTATTCCATTTTTTTATTCCATTTTTTTTATTCATTATTCCATTTTTTTATTCCTTTTTGTTAACACTTGCATTCCCGAAATTATCCCAGGGAATAATTATTCCAGGGGATAATTATCCCAGGGAATAATTATTCGGTAGCATAAAAAAATGGAATAATTATCCTCTGGAATAATTATTCCCTGGAATAATTATTCCATTTTTTGATGCCATTTTTTTATGTTTAAAAAAATTTAACAATTTTATGCATTTTTTTGATGCATTTTTTAAGCTTAATTTTTCTTAAAAATTCACAGAAAAAACTTAAGAAAATTTTAACTATTAGGAACAAATGCCTTCAAAAAATTAAGGAATTAGTTTTATGCATGTTTTTGATGCATTTTTTTATGCTTAATTTTTCTTAAAAATTCACAAAAAAACTTAAGAAAAATTTAACTATTAGGAACAAATGCCTACAAAAAATGAAGGAATTAATTTTATGCATTTTTTTTAAGCATTTTTGATATAGTTATATAGTTTAATGCGAAAAATGAGTCAATAAAACGATATAAAAACTTATAAAATTTGATCAAATCTCATCAAATTTGATGTAATTTTAATATAATTTTATATAGTTATATGCGAAAATTGGACCCTTTTTGTATAAAATTGATGCAATTATATAAAATTAAATATATTTATATATAAGCAAAAAAAATTTTCCCACAAAAAACGAATAAAAAAAAAGTTGTTTCCAGGACTTAAAAATTTTCAAAAATATTTTTAGGACTTTGAAAATTTAAAAAAAAAAAATCTGGACATAGAAAACTTTTTAATTTTTTAAGTTTTGTTTGGAAATTTTAAGAAAAAAATTAATTAAAAAAAAACAAATACAGTGAAACCAGGGTTTGTACATTAATTTTTTTAAAATTTTAAATCCAATTCGTTTAGTTTTTTGTAATTTGTTATTTTTTTCGTAATTTCTTAATATTTTTTTGTTGAAATTTAAAAAAAAATTTTAATTCCTTAATTTTTTGTAGGCATTTGTTCCTAATAGTTAAATTTTTCTTAAGTTTTTTTGTGAATTTTTAAGAAAAATTAAGCATAACAAAATGCATCAAAAACATGCATAAAACTAATTCCTTAATTTTTTGAAGGCATTTGTTCCTAATAGTTAAAATTTTCTTAAGTTTTTTCTGTGAATTTTTAAGAACAATTAAGCTTAAAAAATGCATCAAAAAAATGCATAAAATTGTTAAATTTTTTTAAACATAAAAAAATAGCATCAAAAAATGGAATAATTATCCTCTGGAATAATTATTCCCTGGGATAATTTCGGGAATGCAAGTGTTAACAAAAACGGAATAAAAAAATGGAATAATGAATAAAAAAAATGGAATAAAAAAATGGAATAAAAAGTGGGATAAAGAATAATTTTAAAACTTATTCCAACTTTTAATCATCCTTATAGAGGTGTAGCGTCCTTGGTTCCGACAGTGTTCGATAAGTTGATCTTTTCTTAGCATATATACCCAGCCGAGTGAATCTGTCGTCAAAGTTTGGCTAGTGGATGGGGAGTCTGTTTTGTCGCTTTCCTTGTGATGACTCGGTTCCATTTCGTTGGCGGTGGCATCGGTATTTCCGCTTTGCGTGTTGGAATTAAGTCCCTGCTCGGGCGCCATATATAACGGGGGTTTTGTCTTTGGCTGAGGTAGCTTAGTCTCGTGCCAGGATCTACCTAAGGACCCTCGAACCTTGAGTAATAAGAAGACAATTATTTACCCTTCTCGGGGTTACAATAATTATACTTTATTTAGTGTTATAAAATTGATTCACAAGGTATATATACACCCAGCAAAAAAAGAGCTTACCATTCACTACAAAATTCACCACAACTTATGAACCAGATGTACTTCTTCTTCAGCTGAAACACTGATGAATTTTATATGGGCGTGACACACAATATCACTAGTGTTTAGTATGTACATATATATTAACATCTTTATCACAACTTCTGAAGTAGTGATCGGGATGTTAATATAACTTGACCTTTTGGAAGTGCTTTTTTCATCACTTCTTTAGAAGTATATATTTCTTGGCATTTTGGATGTGATTATGTAATTTTTATATGGTGATTTAGAAGTGATTTTTTCATCACTTCTTGATAAGTACATATTTCATGACTTTTTGGGATTGATTTTAAGATTTTTTTTTTTAGTATTTACACTAATAATAATTAAAACCAAAACGATATCTTTAACAATGTATAATATTTATTATGTAATATTTAGACTTGAAATTGTTAAGATTAAATCGATGTTTTTAATAATTTAGTTTAGCTAATAGGAATTATTAATTGAATGTGGATGTATATATTTTTCTAATAGTTTTTCATGCGCTTAATCCGAATCTGGCCTTAGAAGTGATTTATCTTATTTTGAGATATTTAGATTTTCGATTGACAGTACTGCATAAACTCAGATATTCGCAATGTTCGGGACCTTATAAAACCGAGAATTATTTTATGATGTATAATTAGTTCAGCACATCTAAAAATACTTCACTTATTCTTCAAATTACTTTTGCAATCCTTAAGATATCTTTTTTCATTACGGAGATATCGACCGATAAAATTATTGCAATTTCGGCCCTAAAAAATAAAAGAAAACAAATTTGAAAACCAACCAATTTGTCTTGTTGATATATAATAGTACCGAATTCGAAACTCTATTAGAGGTGCATCTATCAATCTATCTATCAATTTTAGGGTAAATTTTCAGGGTGCCATACAAAAAATCTTTATTTGGGCTAACATTATAGAGCTTTGTCATATCGGATAAAGATTTATTTTAAATAAAATTAATAAAATTCTTAAAAGTACATAGAGTTCTTAGTTTTATATTCAATTAAAATTTTTATTATTCGGTTAACCGAATAATTCAAATTTATCCGATTATTAACCGATTAAATCTCAACCCCGCACTCAGAAAATTATGTAAGTTACTACATGTTAGTTATTTGTATATTTTACAGTAGTTAGTTGTTTTCAACTACAAAGTCAGTTGTTTTTGTATGAAAAATATCAAACAACTATTTCTGTTAGTTATTTTAAGTCGTTTTTTGAACAACTAACAAAAAAGTACTGTGATGTAGTAACAGTTATTTAAAGTAGTTAATTTTATTTATTTTATCTCTGAAAAGTTTTTTTTCCAAAAAAAAAAAAATTTCGTTATTTTTTTTCACAACTTTTTTTTTAAAAAAAAACTTGGAAAAAATTTGGTCTTCAATTTTTTTTTCTGAAAAATATTTTGAAAAAAAAAATTATATATTGATTTTTTTATTTTTACTACATTTTAGTTGTTTTGACTACAAATGTAAGTAGTTTTTACTACATAAGTCAGTTGTTTTTTGTCAGTTAAAATAACAAACATTGTTAGTTGATTTAACTGAAAAAGTAGTTGACCCCAAAACAACTTACACAGTAGTTATTTTAACTGACATTTTCAGTTGATTTTACTAACATAATTTTTTAAGTGCGATTAATTATTTGCCCGATTAGCCGATTAAACCAAAACCTCAATTAATTAATTACCCTAATGTTTAGAAGAGTTTTTAGTCATTTTGTGGCTATAATTCAGCCCTTTTTTTTAAAGGCTACCACCTTTTTTTGGTTATCTTTTTTAGCCCTTTAAGCACTTTTTAAGTCATTTGATTTTTACCATAATCTGGAAACTTTTTATTGTTTTTTTTTTGTACATAATTTACAAAACAACTCCAAAAATTATAAAAAAAAAATGTTTTTATACATGTACCTAAGACAAATAATTATATGTGCACTGTATTATATTGAGTTATAGGAAAGAAAACAAAATATTTTTTCAAGTTTGGTTGATATTTTGTTATGTTTTTAAATAAGCTTTAAAATCATAAAAACATTGGCCCTTACCACAAGAAAACAAAAAGTCTATTTTAACAAAAGTTTTATTTTAAATTTCAAATTTTCAATACATTTTTTGAAAGTCGATTTTAAAAACAAAAACAATTTGTATGGAAATAAAATTAAAAGCTCATTTTAAATTTATTTTATTTTCTTGTGGTAAAGCTGATTAATTTTAAACTTTATTTTTTAATACAGAAAATAAGGAATGAAAATATACTTCATAGAAAATAATTATATGTGCATAAAGGATAATTCATATATTTTCTTTTTGATATACAATATAATTAGGTTATATGAATATTTAATGAATATTTATACTTGTTTAAGAATACGAGGCATAAAATCAATCAAGTTTTTTAATGTGCCAATACCATTTTTCCCTCGTTTCGTCAATATCGCAAATTTAAGTCCTTAGCGCGTAGTGTACCGCTTTGACCTTGAAACGACCTTGGCAAAAAGGGTCCTAAGGAGGAATTTAGTTTGGTTTATGTCGGGACTAATGGCTGGCCATTTCAATACTGGTATGCTGGGCCCATTAAACAAGTTTTTTGTCAAACCAGTGACATGGATTGAAGCGTTGTCTTGTGGAATGTCCAATTATCTCCACACAGTTCGGTAGCAAAGTCTATTAAATGTTCCCGAGCAAGTAAAATTATATTGTTACATTGTTTTTAGTATGGGCAAATCATATTCGGAACCGTCCACCTGATCCAAATGCACCCCATACTATAACGGATTCTCAACCGTGATTTTGCAAATAGCACGTTTGGCACGGCAGTCTTAAATCTCTCCAATATTGGTGTTGACGATCATTGCCATCCAAAATAATCTTTTTTTATCACTAAATATGACGAAAAAAAGTTAAATTAAGACGGCGCTGATGGTCACCGCTTTTCTTGTAGAGATTTAACACATTTTCGCCTAACGTGCTATTTTTGAAAGCACAGTTTCGAATCCGTCATGGTATAAGATGCATTTGGATCATGAGGAAGGGTTTGAATATGACTTGTTTCCAATAAAAATAAAGCAAAAATATATTTTTACTTGTTTTGGACCATTTAATAGACTTTGCTACCGAACTGTATGGAAATAATTGAACATTCTCACAAGATAACGCTCTAATCCATGTCACTCGTTTGAAAAAAAACTTTCTATATGCGCACAACATACCAGTATTGAAGTGGCCAGCCATTAGTCCCGACCTACACCCAATTAAATTCCTCTTTAGGACATTTTCTGCCAAGGTCATTTCAAAGTCAAAGCGGTACAAGACCATTAAAGGACTTTAACTTTAAATACTGACAAAACGGGGGACATGGGGAATTGGTACAATAAAAACCTTGGCGGGTTTTATGACTCCTAGGCTTAAAAAAGTTTAAATACACAAGGCGAACACAAATTTTCACAAAATACTTAATTATATTGCATGTCAAAAAGAATATATAGGAATTTCCTTTTATGCACATATAATTATTTTCTATAGAAAATATATGAAGTATTTCCTTTTTCGTTATTTTCAGTTTTAAAAAATAAGGTATAAAATTGAAATGTTTATGATTTTAAAGCTTATATATAAACATAATAAAATATTCACCAAACATAAAAAAATAATTTCTTTTCTTTCCTATAACTCAATATAAAAAAATGCACATATAATTATTTGTCTTAGGTAGTTAAAAAAAAACATCCAATAAATAAAATGATGAGATAAAAAAAGTAATTCTCTCATTTTAAATCAGATATCGTATATTTTTAGAAGAGTTTTTATACCTTTAAACGGCAATACCAACTTAGCTCTTTGTTGGTTATATTTAACCCTTGTCTTTTTTAAGGGCTTACAGTTTTTTTGTTATCTTTTTAGCACTTCTTGAGTCATTTGGTAATTTTAACAAAAATCTGGAAACTGTATTTTTTTATAACATAATTTACATAACAAATTCGCTTTTGCGGCATATCAAGTTAATTCATTTATAAAATTTAACTTTTTATTAAATCAGATAAAATTATAAAAAAAAAATATTCAACAAAACAAATAAAATACTTAAGTGCCACAAATTTGTACTTTTCAATTGCATTTGTAAACACATATGAAAATGATACTTCTAAATCATTGAGGAAAGAACTGGTGAAAGTTGTTATTATTGGCATTTTTTTTAGCAGTTTTGGAAGTGCTTATAAAAGTACTTCTTATGGAATATGAAGATCGGCACATATAGCTACTATGTATGTAGTGAATCACTTATTCTTTTTGCACCACTTCGATTTTTTTTTGCTGGGCATGTATACAAATATATAACTATAAATACAACGACAACTGGACTCCCTCTTCTCCACGCGTACTCGGGTGGTTTAATATCGTGATGCGATACTCGGGTATTTTGGGTATGCTGGTATGCTATGGATTACAATAGTCGGGCGGAATAGATTAATGTAACAGGCGGTGCGTCGGTAGGAAATCACTTCGGCCGGTCGTATCGTGGTCAGGATTCGGCGGTAAGATTCGGCCGGAATAGATTAATGTAACAGGCGGTGTGTCGGTAGGAAATCACTTCGGCCGGTCGTATCGTGGTAACCTCTTTGGCGGCGGGAATACAATACCCTGTGGATTTTAGATTTTAAATATTAGCAAAGCTGTCAGCCGAAGCCGCAGGAGTAGTAAAGCTGTCAGCCGAAGCCGCAGGAGTAGTAAAGCTGTCAGCCGAAGCCGCAGGAGTAGTAAAGCTGTCAGCCGAAGCCGCAGGATTAGTAAAGCTGTCAGCCGAAGCCGCAGGAGTAGTAAAGCTGTCAGCCGAAGCCGCAGGAGTAGTAAAGCTGTCAGCCGAAGCAGCAGGAGTAGTAAAGCTGTCAGCCGAAGCCGCAGGAGTAGTAAAGCTGTCAGCCGAAGCCGCAGGAGTAGTAAAGCTGTCAGCCGAAGCCGCAGGAGTAGTAAAGCTGTCAGCCGAAGCCGCAGGAGTAGTAAAGCTGTCAGCCGAAGCCGCAGGAGTAGTAAAGCTGTCAGCCGAAGCCGCAGGAGTAGTAAAGCTGTCAGCCGAGGCCGCAGGAGTATTTATGTATTTATTAGGACAATCGAATTCGATCGTCCACAAAAGTTACAGTCAGGTTCCTTATCAAAGGAAATACACTCAACTTCTTGCTCTGTTGAACAAGTACTTGATCGTACCTAACTGGTGTCCACTGTTGGTTATTACCCTCAAGTGAACTCCTTTTGGTTGTCCCAACCTTACCTTTTCATATGAAATACAAAATTAACAAAGTGAGAATCAACACATGTATGAGCCAGCAACCACTATAATGCATGCTATCAACTAGTGCCCCCCATTTCCCGGTTCTCGGTATTCCCGGGAATACCGGTATTCCCGGTTCTGGTACCGGTTTCCCGGTTCTAGATATATTCCCGGGAATACCGGTATTCCCGGTTCCGATCCTGGTACCGGTTCTCAAAAAACAAAAAAATACCATACCATAAAATATAAAGATTACACCATTTTGAAAAATATTTAGTTGTGTTTGTAAAATTATTTAAAAATAAAGTATTTTTTTCTTTTCTTTAAATTCATAAAAAAAATAGGAAATGGTGTTTTTCACATGTTTTGTATTATTTTTTAGTAAAAGCGAAGAATAAATTTTAATTAAAAAAAATTTTACAAAATATACATACCGGTAGTCCCGGGAATACCGTCAGAACCGGAACCGGGAATACCGGTATTCCCGGGAATACCGGGAATAATTCAAGAACCGGGAAACCGGTACCATTTCCCGGTAATACCGAGAACCGGGAATACCGGTATTCCCGGTACTACGGTACTGATCGTAGGCACTACTATCAACTAAAACACACGAAAATTAGGGTAGCATGTGTTTACCGTGGGATAAATTACTAGGGTGGCTATTATTTATACGTGTGTCATACATTTAGGTGAATTGAAGTGGTTATGACCCTTGACCAATTATTAGGGTGATAAATATAACTTGGTGTATATTAGGGTGACACTTATATACCAGGGTCACTTTTAATGTTTAAGGATAATTCAACGAAATTATCAATAAAAAGTATATATAAGCAAAAATAAATGTAAAATTAGTGTATACTATCAATAATGATTATGAATATATTTGTATTACAAGAAATTATGTATGTAGCAATATCGGAGTGGGTTTGCTACGTTACAACATAAATAATACCACAAAATAAATATTAGTAGTAGTATAATTAAAAATAAATATGATATTTACACAAATGGTGATGTTTGTTTATTTCCCCGGCCAAATAAATCTTGGTCAGTGGTTTGTTTATGGGGCCGCTGACGGACTTATGGATATCTTTATTTGATTGAGGAATTGGCAGCAAAGCTGCATTATTGGTGGTTGCCATCTCTTCAGCCAAATAATTATATTATAATTATTTGTCTATCGGCCACGGTCGTTGGAGTATTTTAAAGTCTACAAACAAACAGATATTTACAGAATAAAAGGTAAAAAATGAGAGTTATATATGACAATTATAAAGTACAAATTTTATTTGTATATTAGTTTTGCCTTAAAAGTTGGGGTTACCCATTGCAAACTACATCCCAGGAGCTAGTTGACTTTACTCACATAGCCCTGATTTTTTTTATTTGTTTTTCAAATTTTTTTTATTATATAAAATTTTGGCATATGTAAAGTTTTTTCCTAATTTTAGGAGTTTTCCTAATTTGATAAAACTTTGTGGGTCGGTAGAGGGGTCAAAGATACGTCGAATGATACCAGTTTCATGAAGCGTTCTGCCCCCTTTCGGAGGGGCTGGGCCTCAAAGTTAAGAACTCTTGTAAATATCTATAAAACTACTTGTCCGATTTGGGCGACATTAGAATTTAAATTTATTATTTGTTTTCAAGCCAATTAATTTTTGTTTTTATTTTTGTTTCATAAACAGGTTAATGCCAAGGAATATTTTAAATAACATTGTGAAACAATTGAAGGGTCATTCCAACCAAACCAAACCAAGACAGTTTGAAAGTACTTGTATGTGGTAGTAAAACCCCCATGGGTTTTGCAGTGTAACGTCATAAATTTTTTTTATAGCCCACTGAATTTTCCATTTTTTTTTTCAAAGGCCCACTGGATTTTGCATTTTTTTTTTTTCAAAGGCGTTTGAAAAAAGTAAAAAAAAAATAATGTAAATGTTCTTTTTAGATTGAAATAGTGTTTGGATGTCTTCAATAGAATTTGATGAACAATTTTTTTAGAATATATATACTTTTTTTTAAAGAAATTGCTCATAAATCTACTAAGACTTCCGTTTAGAGGGTTAAAATAATCTACGAATATGTTCACCATTTAATTTCACTAGGGGTTACCGAAGGCGGAAAGTTCAACTGGTAAAAGGAAAATGCAGAAAAAAGGTTAATTGTAAACGATCATTTATTTTGTTTGTATTAATGCCAGAAACCGTATACAATTGTGACTAACAAGTAAAGGAATACATATAAAAAATTAATGATACTTTATATTTAATACTTTTTATGCATTTTGCTTATACCGGTCGAACTTTCTGCCGTCAGTCACCCCTAGTGAAAATGAATGCTGAAACTAATCGTAGAACTTTTAACTCTTTAAACGCATTGGTTTGTAGGCTTTCTTAAAAAAGGAGTTAAATGACCTATTAAAACGGACTTTTTTCCAACGCCTTTAAAAAAAATGAAATATTCAGTGGGATATAAAAAAATTTTAGACGTTGCAGAGAAAAATCCTTTGGGATTTTTGCTACTACACATGAGTACTTTCAAACTGTCTTGGTTTGGTTGAGGCCCTAAATGTGATGTTGCACTGTGTAATCAGAAACCCTAACTGAGTGGGTGCTGCATTGCTACTTTATATTCTATAATATAGAATATTAAAGTTCCGCAATAAGTACAGAACGGCTTAAC
Organism: Pegoplata infirma; assembly: GCA_963921195.1. Lineage (NCBI taxonomy): Eukaryota > Metazoa > Arthropoda > Insecta > Diptera > Anthomyiidae > Pegoplata > Pegoplata infirma. The sequence continues at coordinate 42,843 of CAWUER010000206.1, forward strand.
CGATTTTCATGAAATTTTCACCACAGGTAGTACTAACCGAGGCGGGAACTATAGGCCGTAAGCGACCGCGATCGGACAAAGTGGCGTAAAATGCCACGCCCCTTTGTACCATGCTAAAGCAATATATACCTTTTCAATAACGGAAAAACGGCTGAACCGATTTTCATGAAATTTTCACCACAGATAGTACTAACCAAGGCGGGAACTATAGGCCAAAAGCGACCGCGATCGGACAAAGGGGCGTAAAATGCCACGTCCCTTTGTACTATGCTATAGCTATATCTGCCTGTCCGGCAATAACAGAAAAACGGCTGAACCGATTGTCATGAAATTTTCACCACCGATAGTAAAACCGATGCGGGATCTATAGGCCAGAAAAATCCGCGATCGGAAAAATGGGCGTAAAATGCCACGCCCCTTTGCACTATACAGAAACGAGGCGAAAACTATGAGCCACAATAGAGGGCGATCAAAAAAAGGGGCGGAAAATGCCACGCCCCTTTTTGTTAGACTGAAAGCTATTTCTGCGTTTTCTGCAATTGCGCTTAAACGGCTGAACTGATTTTCATGAAATTTTCACTACAGATAGTATTAAGCGAAGCGAAAAGTATGCTCCACAATAGAAGGCGATCGAAGAAAAGGCCACGCCCCTTTGTATTACATCGAAAGTTATTTCTTTCTGTTTCTCAATCACGCATAAACGGCTGAACCGATTTTAATGAAGTTTTTACCAAAGATAGTACTAACCGAGCAGAAAATTAGAAATTATAATAGAGCGCGTTTGGACAAAGGGGCGGAAAATGTCACGCCCCTTTTTACTATACTGAAAGTTTTTTCTGTATGTTCCGTAATCATGCCTAAACGACTAAACCGATTTTAACAAAATTTGTTCCATAGATAGTACTAACAGAGGCGGGCACTTTAGTATGTAGCAACAGCCACGCCTTTTGCAAAGTACTGAAAGTTCATTCTGCCTTTCCGTAATCATTTTAAACGGTTATCATAATATTCACCACAGTTAGTTAGTACTTATTGAGGCGGAAACTATAGACACGACCATACAAAGGCGTGAATTGCCACGTCCCTTTGTAATACATTGAAATTTTTTTCTGCCCGATCCGTACACACGCGCTACCGGTGAAAAAATTTTAATTAAATTTCATTACAGATGGTATCACCGTGGCGATCGGGAAAAGGGGCTTAAAATGCCGCACCCCTTTGTATTAAATTAAAAAATATTTTTTCCTGTTGAACGATATGCCATATTAGCCCGTGATTAGGCAAATGGGAGTAAAATGCCACGTCAATTTGTAATATACAGAACGCTATTTCTGGCTTTTTTGCTATCATGCAAAAACGGCTTAACCAACTCCTTTAAACACTACTGTTAGAACTAACTAAACGCGAACTATTTGCTATATCATAACCTGAAAACAGTTGAGGCGATTTCAATGAAATTTCCAACACAAATAGTGATATAGCCAATATTTTTGATAAAAATGCATATAATGGCACGCCCCTTTGTACTTTAGTGAGAGTTATGTCTGCTGAGCAAATTTAGTTGCAATTTTCTTCACGTGCCAACCAATAGGGGAACTATAGGTCACATGAGACCAAAATTGAACTAAATGCGTTATATGCCACACCCACTTGAACTACAGTGAAACTTATGTCTTTATTGATGTTTTCACTTCATAAAGTGCTAACCGAGGATGGAACTATAGAATCCTTTGAAAAGTTATTAAATAAATACATTAGGCGTTTTTTATTGGCATAATTATCAGTGTTCTACCATACAAAGTTCACATTAGTGTTAACGCTCAAAATTCTAGAAGTTAAAAATTAACTTGCATACATTGTGAATGATTCTCTTATTGTTAATGGCTCTCTTTGGTATTAATAAAAAAGATAAATGTTTTTGTGTTGCTTTCAAGCTAAATTGCATTTAATAAACTAATTTTATCAATATTTCATCGAAAATGTGTAATATTTTACAAAACTATTCCAAACGACGATTAAATTGAGTAATTTATGGAAGTTAATCTTTCGTTTTTTTCGTTTTGATGCATGTTAACAATCTAAGTTTGCCAACAAAAAAGGTCTATTAATATTAGGTTTGTTCCCATGACGGAGGAACACATGACGGAGGAAAATCATTCATTACATAAATTTTTTTTCACCCCGGGCAACGCCGGGTGCAAAACAGCTAGTGATATATATTTTTTTGTTATATAACATTTTTTTTTGTAAAATGACTAAATTCATTTAATAAATTTTTTTTTGTACTATTACATTTTTTTTTGTTAAAAAAACTAAAAACCTTGTAAACGATCCAAAAATCTTTATTTTTTTTTTTGTAAAATAACATATTTTTTGTAAAAAGACTAAATACTATACAATAAAATTTAGTTGTATAATTACATTTCTTTTGTGTTCAAAAACTAAAAACCTTGTTAGCGATCTAAAAACATTTATTTTTTTGTAAAATAGCATAGTTTTTTGTATAAAGACTAAATACCACACAATAAAATTTTGTTGTACAATTAAATTTTTTTGTGTTTAAAAACTAAAAACCTTGTAAGCGACAAAAAATAATGATGTATATTTTTTGTTGTAATATAACATGTTTTTTGTAAAATTACTAAATACCATGTAATAAAACTTTTTTGTATTCTTACATATTTTTGTGTAAAAAAACTAAAAACCTTGTTAAAGTTAAAAAAAAAACTTTTTTTGTGTAAAATATCAAATGTTTTGTAAAAAGACTAAATAAAATTTTGTTGTACAATTACAATTTTCATTTGTTAAAAAACTAAACACCTTGTAACTTTTTTTTATTTGTAAAATAATTATTTTTTTTTGTAAATTTGCCTCAAAAATTTGTAGAATAAATTTACCGACATTTAATAGTAAAATTACAAAGCCAGCTGAAGTTTTCGTTTTGTTAAAAGTACATGAATTTTTGTAAAAAGACAAAAATATTTGTAAAATAGAATTACAAGACCTTTTACTTGTAATTTTACAAACTTTTTTTTTTTGAGTATACATATACAAATACAGTAAAACTAAAAGAAGTCTGACACAAATGTTTATTATGGTTATATGCTTTGTTCATGTATAAACAAAATCTAACAATTGGGAAAAAATTTCCTGAAGAATAAAACCAACTTTTAAAAAAAACCCATTTTTAAAAAATTTTTTGTATTTTTGTTCTGGCATACAAAAAAATTTACAGTTAATCACTTGGACTCCAGGTTCTGCAAAATTATTTTTTCTTCTTTCCGGCCCTTTTGTGGGAGTGGATATAAAAAAATAAAATTTTAAAAATTTTAATAAAAAATCCGAAGACCGAGGGTCTTCGGATTTTTGTTATTTTTTGCATACAGATACTCTATGGAGCCAATTTCAAATTTCATCCATCACATCGAAAATATTCGAAAAACTCGCGATTTTATTCACGATTTTCGTTTTTAAAAAAGTCAAAAAAATGCAAAATCTGTGTAACTTTGAGCAGCTGTATTTTCTAAACTACTTATCGCATTTTAACAATCTATAGCGCATACGAATGATATGTAAGTCTATTTTAATATCTAATAAATTGAAAAAATATCGGTGGTTTAAAAGTGCATTTTATATGCAAATGCAGTTTTGAAGTGCATTTTGCGAAACTTTTACCCCTTTTAATTTTTTTTTAATTAGCATATTTGGAAAATTTAGAATTTTTGCTACAAAAAATGTTTTCATTAAAATGGACCGAGAATGTATGCTATTTTTAATATTTTTTTTTAAAAAATACTTCCTTAAGTTTCCCTTATGAAAATTTTTATTTTATAAATTATACCAAAATCATATAAAAAGACATGTTTTTAACACGTTTTATTTTCGAAAGTACTAATCGTATCTTTTTGTTTTTATACACATTAGAAAGGTATTTTTGTCTATTTTTCGCATACAATGACTGCAAAAATTTTTGTGTTTCAAAAATGCATTTTAAATGCAAATGCAGTTTTAAATTGCATTTTTCAAAACTTTTGCCCCTTTAATTTTTTTTTTAATTATCATATTCGATAAGTTTAAAATTTTTACTACAAAATAATGTCCTCCTAATATTGGACCCACTGTCTGTGCTATTTTTTTAGAATTTTTTAAAAAATCAAATAATTTCAGATATTTTTTGGTTTAATTTAAAATATTAAAATTTGTTTTAAGGAAATTTTCAAAATTTCTTTAAAAATAGCACACTCAGTGGGTCCATTATTAGGAGGACATTATTTTGTAGTAAAAATTGTAAACGTTTCAAATATGATAATTAAAAAAAAATTCAAAGGGGTAAAAGTTTTGAAAAATACACTTCAAAACTGCATTTGCATTTAAAATGCATTTGTGAAAAACCAACATTTTTGCGGTCATTAAATGCAAGAAATGGACAAAAATACCTTTCTAATTTGCATAAAAACAATAAGATACGATTAGTACTTTTGAAAATATAACGATTTAAAAACATGTCTTTTTACATGATTTTTGTGTAATTTAAAAAATACAAATTTTTATAAGGGAAACTTAAGGAAGTATTTTTTAAAAATAAATATTAAAAATAGCATACATTCTCGGTCCATTGTAATGAAAACATTCTTTTGTAGCAAAAATTCTAAATTTTAAAAATATTCTAATTGAAAAAAAATTAAAATGGGTGAAAGTTTTGCAAAATGCACTTCAAAACTGCATTTGCATATAAAATGCACTTTTAAAACACCAATATTTTTTCAGTTTATTAGATATTAAAATAGACTTACATACCATTCGTATGCGCTATAGATTGTTAAAATGCGATAAGTAGTTTAGAAAATACAGATGCTCAAAGTTACACAGATTTTGCATTTTTTTTACTTTTTTAAAAACGAAAATCGTGAATAAAATCGCGAGTTTTTCGAATATTTTCGATCTGATGGATGATATTTTAAATTGGCTCCATATAGTATCTGTATGCAAAAAATAACAAAAATCGGATGACCCTCGGTCAAAAAATGCCCAAAATCACCAAATGTCTGGTGGAATGGACGATATTTATTATCCTTGATCGATTTTAAAACAATATAGATATCCTGCAGAAAAAGTATATCGATCTGAAATGACCTATCCCGTGATTAGTCAAAATGGGACATATCACTAAAATGTCTATCACGTGACAGGTGAAAACTTAACTGTCTCAAAACTACTTATCCTGTGCCAGGAGACAATAGGATATCAAAATCTTACAATTCCCAAAAAATATTTTAAAATTTTCTAAGTCCTTGGCACAATTATTTTGCGGTTTGGAGTACAAAGTTTCATTAATAAAGATTTAAGAAAAAAAAAATTTTAAGTTCCGAATTCTTTCACTTACACATTTTTTTTTTTTTTGCAAATTATTTTTGTGCTTAAGATAAAAAAATTTTAATAAAAATGTTTTAAGGAAAACATTTTTTGAAAATTTCGAGTTTTGAAAATTTTTCAAGTCCCTAAATCTTTTTGGCATTTTAATTTTTCGTTTAGGAAAAAAAATCTGAGTTGAATTTTTGCGTGAGTGATAAATCTTATTTTCTGCCTGAGTTTGCGTGATACGATTTTTTTTATAAATCATTTTTAGTTTTTTTCATTTCTTGCAAAAAAAATATTTTTATCAATGTTTCTTTTTTTTTTCGTAATTAGCGTGAGTCGACTGAGCGTGACCAACTTTTTTTTTACTCACGTGAATACTGAGTGAGCTTGAGTAAAAAAAATTGCGTGAGTGTTAGTCAAAATCCTCTCTCGCGCCCATCTCTAATGTATATGAAACCAAATGTACTGCATTTAAGGAAGACTAAAATGTTTTTTAAAAGTTTAAAAACAGTTTCTTAAAACTTACATCCCTACAGGAAAAGTGTGACTCTTGATACGAAATCACATATCCCGTGACTGGTGAAAACAGGACATATCAATAAATTGCCTATTACGTGACCGGAGACATTAGGACAAAACCAAATTTTTACCCAAACAAAATTTTAAAATTTTCTAAGTCCCAGATTTTGGAAAATTTTCCCAAGTTACAAACATAAAATTTTTTGACAATTTTTTCCCGTTTTAGAAAAACAAGTATTTTAAAGAAAAAAAATTTTGGAAATTTTTCAACGTTTCGAAATTTTTTAAAAATTATCTAAGTCCCTTTCACAAAAATTGTTGTCAATTTTTTTGGCGTTTTGTAGTAAAAAATCATTAAAAATGCTTTTTATAGATAGAAAAACCTAAAAGTGTAACTTTTTCAGTATATTTCATCAAAACTTCTAGCAAGTCTATGTGTTTTACTAGTTCTTTTAATCAATTTTGCAATAGATTCTAGAATGCGTTCTAGAGAAACCGTAATGTAATGTGTTATCATTACCAGGTAATCTATTCTGGAATATATTGCGATGGCAATTGATTCCAAAAAATTTTGCTGGGTATTTCTGTCTGTTCCGTAATCTGCTAAGCCGATTAGAATGACATTTTTACAACAGATAGTAAATACTTACCGAGGCAGGAACTATATATAGATTAAAATAGAGCGCGTTTGGACAAAGTATTTCTGCCTGTTCCTTAATAACGCTTAAACGACTATACCGATTTTAACAAAATGTTTTCCGTAGATAGTATTAACAGAGGCGGGCACTTTAGTATGTATCAACTGCCGCACCTTTTGCAATGTACTCATGAAAAGATTTATATTCACCAGCGAAAAGCCACGAAGAAGTAAATAAATTGACTAATAAAAAACTCAATCATTACATAATATATTTTTTAACCCGGGCAAAACAGCTAGTCACAAAATAAAATCGTGCCGCTCTGATCAGCTGGTGTCTATTTTAGACAAATAATTTGCGCTTTAACTTAGGATTAAACAGACGCGTCAAGTGACAAAAAAACAACAAGTTTTATAAACAAAGAACATTCATAATCGGAAAAAATACTTTTCTTGCAATACAAAAAAATGTCGGTCGGTTGTGCATTAGGGCTATAACCAAATTTTTGGCATAGCACCACGTGATAAACAATGTTGTTTTATTAAACAAAATCGCATTCTGCGACCATTTTGCAAAAAAAAAAACACACGCACCAAATGCATTTTCTAAAAGTCCTCAAGATTTTTGTTTTATTAATACAATATTTATGTATTTTTTATTTAACAACAAATGAAAAAAATTAAAAAAACACTAATGTCTATTTATTGAAAGAAATAAACTTTAGATCAGCGACAGGCAAACACATACTATCATATTTTGTCTTTGTGTGTGTAACATGTAGCACTCTCATACTCAATGCACTTAAAGAAACTTATAGTAAAAATAATAATATATTTAACCATTTAAAAAATAAAAAAGATAATAAATGACATTGGTTAAAATGTCTAGCAATGTAATATTCAGTGAAAAGCATTCTAGTTTACCAAAAAAAATTGTCTTAAACAAGAACTTGACATTAAAATTCTTTATTGATTATTTCTCTAAGTATATTTTAAGCAAGAAGAGAGGAGAAAATTGTGTTTTTTTGATTTTGTTTAATGAGTGGGAGAATGTAGGTGTGAGAGTAAAAACGCCGCGTAGTGCTTTTGCCTGTCGCTGCTTTAGATTTAAAGTTCGTGCTGATTTACATAATGGATAAATATCCTAGACCTCTAATTACATAAAAATGTAATAAACAAGAAAGTGAAATTTTCTGAATATGTAGTAATTTTAATTTTGTTGGGGAGGGGGTAGTACCCAACGGGTGCCTTCCCCGCCTACCTTAGTTTTAGTTTCGGACTCGATTAAAGCGGAATCATACTTAAAATAGTTACATTACATAAAAACATAAAAAATATAAAAATAGTAATTTAAAACTTCATCGCGTTTGGTGCGTGTACTTTTTTAACATCCGCGAAAAAGTGAAAACATTTTTCTTCATAGTTTTTCGTGGCCTATGTGACTGTGCTATGCCAATTTTGATATTTGCAAAAAATGTAAAAAACGTATAGCCCTATTGTGCATATATGAAAATTTTTCACCGGATATAAAAGCTTTTTTGATACCTTTTATTAAAAAATAAAGTAAAAACTTAAAAATTCAACGAATTGTCGCTTTTCTTCATTTACGAATTGGTAACATTTCAATTTTTGTAGATGGCACTATGTGGCGTATGAACAATATTAAATTTTTATTAAGAATTTAAATGTCATTCATACGCCTTCGTTTATTTCTGTATTCAATAAATTTAAAAATGTTCTTATAATTCGCTGGTGGCGTATGAGATATATTTAATTCGTATAAAGAATTTAGAGATCACTCATACGCTTACGTATATTTTGTATTGAATAAATTGATAAATTGCTATTTTTAAATGATATTTCTTAAAAATACAATTAAAAAAATTTAAAACAAAATCATTTTACGAAGTGGAACAATTTCATCTCTTTAATTTTTAATTTTATTATTATTTAACTAAAATCCAAAGTAATGCATAACAATACACTTTGCACAACATATTTTATTTTAAATATCTTATACAGCATCATAATATAATAGTAAATGTAATTAGCTTTTTTATCAGTGTTCCCTTCAAAAATATTTCATAAAAATTCATCATATAATAATATACCTATTTCAATAGGACTATTATACAAATAGCGTGTCTTTTATTATAAACAAAATTTCAAAACAGCAAACTAGGCGCCTTGTATGTACACTAGGGATATGACTAACCTGATCAACTGTTTTTGACTGAAAAGCGGGATGGAAAGGTTGAAAAAGCGTGGATTTTAAACTTAAAAGCGGAACTTTTTATAACCTTCAATTAGCGATGAGGAACATATATATTACTTTTTCATCCCGTTTGTAACTGATCGGAAATAGGTCCTAGGACCACATAAAATATGTAAATCAATGATTTTCAATCGAATTTATGTCGACATCGCGATGTCTGTCCATCTCTCTGAATGTATGTCTGTTGAAAACACACTTGATTTCGAAAAATAACTCTAAAGCATATCGAGCTTTTTATTTCAAACGTACCACGAAAAATTGGATCAAAGCCATCCTTACGGAGCTTATTGCCCGGAACTAAAAAATCGAGGAACAAAAGTTTTAGCTTTTCGGAAAAATGAACAACATGGTAAAATTGAGCAATTCGCTTTATATTTAATTTTTCTACAGTAACTCAACAACTCTTAAATTTTCGAAATACATTTATTTTATAGAGTTTGTTTGGGCTAACGATTGGCATTATTTATTTTGGGACAAAACTCAGAACTATGTCTGAATTTTCCAAATTTAACCTAAAAATCGATGTAGCAAAAAACACATCATTGTTATTTTTTTATTAAATTTAAATAAAAGTTCATTAAATTATCTAAAAATGTCAAATTTTCAGATAGCACTTAGTTTTTTTGTTTTCGAGAAATATTATTTTGAACTTCAAATTTGGTAAAATTGAGGAATTTTTGCATGACATCCCTTTATGTTTAATTTTTTTTTACTGTAACTCAAAAATTCCGAAACAAATCAAATCAATAGAGTTTTGTACGGGCTATCAGTTGGCATTATTTGATTTTTGAAAAAAAATCAGAACTGGTTTTGAATTTTTCAAATATTGGATAAAAATAGATTTTTTTTTTCAAAACACGCTAATTTTGATTGTTTTTTTAATATATTTAGATGAAAGTTCATAAAATTCTTTACAAAATGTCAAATTTACAGCTACATTTTGTTTTTGATAAAAAATAACTTCGAATATTAAACTCATTTTCTCAAAAAATAACTGCTCTCTAAAAATTTGAAATTTTGTAGAGAACTCAATGAACTTTAATTTATTAATATTTAAAAATTTGTAAAATTGTCGCGTTTTGAACAAAAAAAAAATGTTTTTATCCAAAATTTTAAAAATTCAGAACCAGTTATATTTTTTTTTTTTTTTTCAAAAACAAATAATTTCATTCGGTATCCCGTAAAAAACTATAAAAAATATGTTGTGGAAACTTCAGAATTGTTGAGTTTCAGTAGAAAATATAAAGCAATGTTATGCAAAAATTGCTCAATTTTATCATATTTCACGATATTTTAAAGTTTAAAGTTATTTTTCTCCAAAACAAAAAATAATTGCTCTCTGAAAACTTTACATTTTCTAGAGAATTTAATGAACTTCCATTTAAAATTATAAAAATGCCGTGTCTTTTGATTCATAAATTTGGAAAATTCAGACATATCTAAGACAAATAATTATATGTGCATTTTTTTATATTGAGTTATAGGAAAGAAAAGAAAATATTTTTTCATGTTTGGTTAATATTTTATTATGTTTATATATGAGGAGTTCCGGCTAAGACTTAAATTTTGAGGTAAAAAAGATTTGATTTTTGTTTTGATGGCACATCGATGAAAGTTGGCATAAATATAATAAGCTATTTAAGAATAAGAAATTCGTTCGCGTCAATTAAATCGCGCAATGGGGTCAAAAGTTATGGCGGTTTTAAGATTTAGCGGTTTTAAAAATCTTAAAAATATTTTAAATATTTTTTTTCTACACATTTGTTGCATGCGTTATTAAAACATTCCAGGATGTATTATTTCTTCTGAAATATATTATATAAATTTAACCCTTTAATGACCAATCGATTTAAAAAAAAAAAATTTTAAGTACCTAAAATCGCGATTAATTCGCGGTAAAAGAAAAGTTTCACAATTTTTTATAACATATTTAGGCAATGGGCGTTGGTATTACAGAAAAAAAAATCACGGAAAATCGTATCATTAAACGAGTGCTTAAAAAATCGGTGATGCTTTTTTATAACAAGATAATTTAATATGGTCCAAAAAATCTATAATCATCAAAATTTTTTAACCCGCCTCTGATTTTATGATGACACATCAAGTGGGCTTTCATTTAAAAAAAATTTCATCCGATTTCGTGTAAAGCCTTGGATGTGCCAGATCAAAACAGGTTTAGATAAAATCATCGCGCTTTCCGCTCAGAATGGCTTAAAGTAAAAAGTCAAAAAGCAAATCAGTTTTACTCGTTAAGGCACGTCTTTTGGTGTATTAAAATGAACATGATGCATTAATTGCTACTAAAAAAAAATTGGAAACAGATTTGCAAATTTCGCACAATTTTCAAAAATGCCATAAAATTTTTGCAATTTATTTTTTATAAACCCGCCAGTGATTTTTTTATGTAATCTCCTAAAAAACTCGGTTTACGCAAGAGTCCACCAAATTTCGAATGAAACCGCGAATGTGCCTCGCGAAAAACTGGTATTTTAAAAAAATTAGGTTTTTTCTTTCGAACTTTGATCTGCTGAAACTCCTTAACTATTCGTGGCACATTAACGGGATTAATTCCAAAATGTTAAGAATTACAACAGCTACCAACTCTAGTTCAACTTTTTTCATTTTATAGAGGGGGCCGAAATCCCTCATCAAAAAACCTCGAAAATTTAAAAACTCCTAATTTTTGGTTTCAAAACTTAACCGTCTTATAACTTCTTACCAAGCGATGAAGCATCTATCAAGCCAACATTAAAATAATCTCGTATATGTACTGACTTTGTGTTATGCCGGAAAAGATTGAAATATAAGGAGAACTTAAAAAAAAAGCGAAAGAAAGTAAAAACTATGGATTATTTCAAGCCATTTTTATTGATTTTTCAACTTTAACCCTCTGTAACTTTTACGGATAAAGTGGGGTAATCCTTAAACATTGCTCAGTGATGGTTCAAGGTCTTGTTTACACAACTGCATTCACAGTTTTTTTAAATTCCAAAAGCTGCCGGTTTTTTAGAACATTTATTTCAGTTTCACTAAGTTGAAATTTAAAAAAGATTTCATGATATAAGCATTAAAATCATAAACATTTTAATTTTATACCTTAATTTTTAAAACAGTAAATAACGAAAAAGGAAATACTTCATATATTTTCTATAGAAAATAATTATATGTGCATAAAAGAAAATTCGTATATATTCTTTTTGATTTGCAATGTAATTAAGTATTTTGTGAAAATTTGTGTTCGCCTTGTATATTTAAACTTTTTTAAGCCTAGGAGGCATAAAATTCACTAAGGTTTTTAATGTACCAATACCCCTTGTCCCCCGTTTTGTCAGTATATAAATTTAAAGTCCTTTAATGGTCTTGTACGGCTTTGACTTTGAAATGACCTTGGCAGAAAGGGTCCTAAAGATGAATTTAATTGTTTGTAGGTCGGGACTAATGGCTGGCCATTTCAATACTGGTATGTTGTGCGTATTTAGCAAGTTTTTTGTCAAACGAGTGAAATGGATTAGAGCGTTATCATGTGAGAATATCCAATTATCTCCATACAGTTCGGTAGCAAAGTCTATTAAATGGTCTCCAACAAGTAAAAATATATTTTTGCATTATTTTTATTGGAACCAAATCATATTCACACCCTTCCTCATGATCAAAATGCATCCCATACCTTGACGGATTCGCAACTAGTGTTTCACAAATAGCACGTTTGGCGGAGATGTCTTAAATCTCTACAAGAGAAGTGGTGACCATCAGCGCCGTCTTAATTTAACTTTTTTCGCCATATTCAGTGACAAAAAAAGTTTAGTTTGGATGGCACTGATGGTTAACACCAATATTAGAAAGATTTAGGACATCCGCGTCAAACGTGCTATTTGCAAAACCACAGTTGCGAATCCGTTATGATATGGGATGCATTTGGATCAGGTGGATGGTTCCGAATATGATTTGCCCATACTAAAAATAATGCAAAAATATAATTTTACTTGTTCGGGAACATTTAATAGACTTTGCTAGCGAACTGTGTGGAGATAATTGGACATTCCACCAAGACAACGCTCCAATCCATGTCACTGGTTTGACAAAAAACTTGTTTAAACCGCCCAGCATACCAGTATTGAAATGGCCAGCCATTAGTTCCGACCTAAACAGAACTAAATTCCTCCTTAGGACACTTTCTGCCAAGGTCGTTTCAAAGTCAAAGAGGTACACAACGAGCTAAGGACTTAAATTTGCGATATTGACGAAACGAGGAAAAAATGGCATTGGCGCATGAAAAAACTTGATTGGTTGTATGCCTCGTAGACTAAAACAAGTATAAATATGTAAGTCCATACCATTTTTTTTATGAATAGCCTAATTATATTGTAAATCAAAAAGAAAATATGTGAATTTTCTTTTTTGCACATATAATTACCCAGCAAAAAAAGTGCGGAGTACTTCTATTTGGAGTGCTTTAAAACCATAACAAATGTAATGAAATACAACAAAAATAACAAAAATTACAAGGAAAAATCGGAAAGGACTTCATTTCTACTCCATAAAAAGTTGATATTCAGCTCTTAACTCATTACCTTCCGCAACACTCCCATACAAAAGTAAGTAGATATTCAGTAGATAAGAAGTACTCCGAGCTTTCAAACAACTTCCAACTACTTCCCTGGAGTAGTTCTTTTCTACTGAATATCTACTTACATTTGTATGGAGGTGTCGCGGAAGGTAATGAGTTAAGAGCTGAATATATATGAATTCTGGAGTAGAAAAAACTGTTTGTGTGTTTTTGTCTTGTGTTTTTTGTTATTTTTGTTGTATTTCATTACATTTGTTTTCGTTTTAAAGCACTCCACTTGGAAGTGGTAATGACTTTTTTGCAGGGTATTTTCTATGAAGTATATTTTTATGCCTTATTTTCTGTACCAAAAAATAAAGTTTGAAATGACTGTTTTTATGATTTTATATCTTACTTAAAAACATATATATATATATGTCCTTTATTTATCTAAATATAAATAGAATTACATTTCTGAACACTTAAAAACATAACAAAATATTAACCAAACTTGAAAAAATATTTTGTTTTCTTTCCTATAACTCAATATAATACAGTGCACATATAATTATTTGTCTTAGGTAGTTCTGAATTTTTTCCGGAAACAAATATTTCAAAATTCTAGAATTATTAAGATACTAAAAAAATTGCTCAATTTTACCATATTTGGCCACGCCTAAAAACTATTTTTTTTTTTCCCGAATTTTAAATTCTTTTTTCAAATCAAAATTGGGTTAAGAAGTAATTTCATTTAATTTTTTTTAACACGGTAAGAAATTTTAAATGTTATCATATTCGTATGTTCAAAAATAAAAAAACAACTACAGAACAATCGAAATATTTATACTTTACTCTTTTTATAAAGAGTAAAGAAAAATTTTTTAGAGTTGAAAGTCTTATAACACCAAAATCAATTTTTTTGTCGTGAAGTAATCCCAGAAAAACTTTGGTAATGGGTAGTGATTATATAACACATTACCAGGTAATGTATATACCTTATTTGTAGCATTATTTTAGGATGTCTTACCAAACATTTGTTCCACAACGTATTATTTAAAAGTGAAAAATAATGCATTACTAATAATTTGCTACGTAATGCATGATTATTGGAAAAAATGTATTTCGTATTTATTATTTCTAAACATTAAATCATGGATGACTTATATTTGGTTACATTATGTATTATTTGAAAGTTTGAAATAATGCATTATTTATAATTGGATGCATAATGCATTACAATAACATAAAAAATAATTATTTTATAAAAAAATGCATAAGTTTAAACTAGAGATGGGCTCACGACAAGAAATTTCTAACGACACACACTCACGAGCATATTTTATCTACTTATACTCACAATCACGTGAGTAAATTTAATACAAAATTTTTTTTTCACTACTCGTAACACCTTATATATTACGTTCTGGTATGCTATATTATATACCTTACTCGTAACCTATAAAATATCATATATTTTACACCTTACTCGTATTCTTCGTTATAAATTTATGACTTATTTTATACCTTACTGGTATTCTTTGTGATAATGTGGATGCATTACATTGAGTCTCATCGCCTGTTAAAATCATCAATGCTGCAATGTATAAAATAAGAGATCCTATACCTTATTTTATACCTTATTTGGTAATCTAAGTTTTGCTGGGATATAATAATTAATAATAATGTAATAATTAATAACAAAAAAAAATAAAAATAATTTTTTTTTTTGGTTTGTATGGAAAAATGATTTTCTAGGCCCCGTCGCGTAGGGAAGGCGTGGTCGTAGGGGCGTAAAATTTTTCCTGAGTTATTTTTAAGTCAGATAGAAAAAAATGAGCGGGCACCGTCTCAACATTTCCAACATTTCCAAAATAAGGGACTCTAATGCAATGGTTCCCAACCTTTATCACGCCACGCCCCACTTTTAAGTTTAAAAAATTGCCTTGTCCCCCCTACACTCAAGGTGTCAATTTTTCTAATTTTTGTTTCTAATGAAAAACTACTACTGGTTTAGCAAAGTTTTTGTAGAATTAGCATTTAAACTAAGTTTTTAGTAAAAACTTTAAGCAATTAACAAAATTTTGGTAGTTAATTTTGCTTACAAATACAGTTTTTGTAGTTAATTTGACTAAAAAAATCTTGAAAATTTGCTCGTAGCCCCCCTGGAACCTTCGAAATTGCCCCCCAGTGGGGCGAGAATCAAAGGATGGGAACCATTGCTCTAATGCCTGGTGAAAAATGTCAGATCCCGGTGAAAAATGTCACTAAATAATTCTGGAGTAAAAAAAATTATTATTATGCAACATTTTTCTAAAAGAAATTTTTAAATATTTTTTTTTTCTAAAAAAAAAAAAAATGATTTATTTTTAAAATATTTTTTTTTTTTTGAATTTTCAGTTTTAAAGAAAATGATTTATTTTTAAAATGTTTTTGTTTAGATTTTTCCGTTTTTCAAGAAAAAAAAAATAAATCTTTGACAAAAGACCCCCACCCTGACTCTAAGCAAAATAAAAAAAAAACGCTTTGCTGTCGAAAAATCTTAAATTCGAAAACGGTTTTTCTTTACGATTAGTAAAATAAAACAGGAGCATTTTAAATAAGAAACAATTCTCAAAATATGTTAAAAGAAGGTCGAATAAAAACAACATTTATCATTTCTCAAAATCTAAAAAATATACTTCCAGAATCAATTACACAGGTTCACAAAATTAGAACTTTTTCAATTTGCCTGACCTTTGACAACTGATTTATTTGGATTTTAGTGTGCTGATTCTGAATCTGTTATCCAATTGTTTCCAATAGCTCGCGTTAGCGAGCAAATCGCTGTTAAAAAGTCGAAAAAGTGCGTTTTTTACCAATTTTGCTTGGCTATAATTTCCAAAAAAAAATTTAGTGCCTCAGTTTTATACACGAACTTAACTATATTGGATGCCAGGATTCCAAAACTGGTATTAGTTTTTCTCTGACAGCTTTAGTTTTCGAGATACTAAAAAGGGCATAAATATTCAGACAAAATTAAAGAGGTCATAAATTTAAAAATTTTATTTTAGCGATATCTCAAAAACTAAAGATGACTAAACAAAAGTAAGAGCATTTTTGGAATCAGCATATCCAACATACCTAAAATCGTCATTCACTTTTTAGATGTAAGACTAGTGTTGGTAAATATAGACTCACAAACATGCCAAAAACAGCCTATTTCCAAAGTTTCCTTAGACTATATCTCGAAAACTAGAGCTGAAACATAAAAACGGTAGCCAGATTTGAAATCAGCGTACCCCTAATACCCAAAATTAGCTATCAGAACCCGGACAAAAAAAAGTGTTGCCCTGTGTTATAGACTTGTGCTTAATCGTTCAATTGAGTGAGCGCTCATTTTCGTTCATTTCAGATAAAAGACCTAGTTCGTTCATCTAGTTCAATCGCTCTTTTGTGGTCTTCGTTCAACAATTCGTAAACGAATCATTTTAAATCATCTGTTGGTCGTTCACCTAGTTCAAATCGGTCAGTTTTTGTTTTCGTTCAACAGTTCGTGAACGAATCATTTTGATCATGTCTGTTGTTTTGGCTTTCGTTTAAAAAATACAAAAATGTTGAATAAAAACATGAATTAAAAAAAAAACATACAATTTTTGTAAAAAAAATATAAATGCTGAAAAAGCGCGACAAAAGAGAAGAGAAAACTAACGCCTGACAAAATTAAAAAAAAAAATTGAACGACCGAACTGAAAGATCAAAATAAAATAATGACCAATTGATGGTACGAACAGAACAAGCCCGGCACGACTTTTTCCATACGATTTGACAGTTAAAACCCGTGACCGGCACGACAAAAAATTAAAACTTATTTTATTTTATCTCTGGGTTCTCTCAATCTCCCTCTCACACTCCAAGGTGTCCGCATTTTCACAAAAATTTTTAATTTTTTCATTCACAATGGTGTAACAAACGCACTACTGCCAACTTAATCACATTGACTATATGATAAGCGATTTTTTTCCGTAAAATTACTCTAATTTTATTAAAAGGTGGCACCACTGAACAAACAAATTACATTTTTTGCCGTCACCGTCCCCCGTCATTATTATGGGCCTATATTCTCCGGCAACGGCAACCGTCCGCCGTGCCGTGCTTGTTCTGTTTCTACTCTGAGCTGAATGAACGAAAAGACCGGAAATGAACGAACTAGATAAACCGCTCAGTTAAGTGAATAGTTCAATTGAATTAGTTCGTTCGTGAACGACACAACTCTACTGTGTTATCTATAAGAAGTACTTCAGAATATGATTTCTATAAAGCAATTCATTTTTTTATAATAAATACGGAATTTTTTATAAAAATATGCATTTATACCAAAATATGCAACTACAAATCGATGCCATTTTATTGCAAATTTATTGATTCGGATAGATATTTAAGTTATGTTATGTTTACAATGATGAGTATAAACATTAATGGTATTCATCTAACCGTATAAACACCTCGTATAATTTATCAGACTTACATATACCCGAGTAAAAATTTTTATATGATGCAATATATAATGATATGTAACACAATATATATTTATACGCAATTTAATCCGAATAATGGTAGATGTTTTTGCATTAAAAAAGATCAACTTGTATAAAATATGATATGATTTCGTCCGAGTTTTGACCAGACATTGCCATATATTGGTGGATCCAATTAGATCTAATTGCATAAAAACACATAAAATCCTGGTGTTTTTGGTTTGGGTTGAGATACACCACAGGTCAACGATACATTCACCAAACATTTAATTTTCTAAAACAAAAAAATGTTTGGGTACGCTTCGAACCAGATAGGTGATATACATAACCCTAACAAGGAAATGTTTAGGAACATCTTAAAAAGTTTCTTATACTTTGCCTAAAAAACTTAGAAAATTTTTGGTTAATTGGAAACATATAAAGTTTTATATGGAACAGAATAAGCTATATATAATTGGATGTTAAATTATACAGAAAAACAGATTTTGTATTGCCCCTCATAATATTCTATTTAATTATATCAACCGTACACCTTTTAATCCGAATCATGATTAAATTATATATTACTACATATGACGGCATTAAAAAAATTTAGAAAATATCTCACGGATGTATAATCATATATAATTTATTATGTTTGTATCAAGTTATATATTGTAATATATGTTTATTTTTACTCGGGTAGTCTGATAAATTTATACAATTTATGTCAAACTCCATTTATAAAAAATAAATTTGGTAAGTTTATACAGTATACGAGATATTTACGAGCCATTCATTTTCATGAAAGTACTTGCCCTAGTGATCATATACAGTGCCGGACAAAAGTATTCACACAAAGCTATAGTAGATGAAATTTGTTAAAGACAAAATTTAAAATACCAGACCTTTATTTTATCAAACGGGTATTTTTCTTATAAAGTGTTTTGTAGGTAATTTATTAAGCTTTAATTTAAGCTTTATAGCGTGCAGATTGAGTTAATAATAAATTTACTACCATGGTCGAACTGGAAAATGATAATTTTTATAGACAATCAGAGAATTTTTATATAGGAAAATTTTATTAAAATCATTGATCAATTTTTTGGAACGAAAAAAATTACTCTGAATCTAAACATTTTTCTGTTTGTAAGAATTTTCTATAGAAAATTTATCTCTAAATCTTCAAATTTTCTGTTGAAATAGTGTCTTAAAATGTTTCATTAGAAAAATGTCTAACAATAAGACCCTAATAATTTTCTATATTAAAAATGTTTCAGAATCTGAAAAACTGCCTCAGAAAACACTTTTTTTTATAGAAAATTGATATAAAATTTAAGATTCTATTTTGAGAAAAGTGTAAAAAATTTCTTTATAACCCAGCAAAACTTAGATTACCAAATAAGGTATAAAATAAGGTATAGGATCTCTTATTTTATACATTGCAGCATTGATGATTTTAACAGGCGATGAGACTCAAAGTAATGCATTCACATTATCACAAAGAATACCAGTAAGGTATAAAATAAGTCATAAATTTATAACGAAGAAAACGAGTAAGGTGTAAAATATATGATATTTTATAGGGTACGAGAAATGAAATAATATAGCATACCAGAAGATAATATATAAGGTGTTACGAGTACTGAAAAAATAATTTTGTATTAAATTTACTCACGTGATTGTAAGTGAGTGTAAGTAGATAAAATATGCTCGTGAGTGTGTGTCGTTAGAAATTTCCTGTCGTGAGCCCATCTCTAGTTTAGACTTATGCATTTTTTTATAAAATAATTATTTTTATGTTATTGTAATGCATTATGCATCCAATTATAAATAGTGCATTATTTCAAACTTTCAAATAATACATAATGTAACCAAATATAAGTCATCCATGATTTAATGTTTAGAAATAACAAATATGAAATACATTTTTTCCAATAATCATGCATTACGTAGCAAATTATTAGTAATGCATTATTTTTCACTTCGAAATAATACGTTGTGGAGCAAATGGCTCGATACGTGTTTGGTCTTAAGCGTTATGCCAGAATCTCACGATATTCAAGACAAATATATAATATGTCATTTAACAATCTGTTAAAATGCCGTTCTCTTATATTCTTGCACAAAATAATTTTTACAAAAAAACCGGAGTATCTGCACAAAAGACTAACATTCTCAAGGTCTAACAGGGGAAAGAAGATTAATACTTTTCGATACCGCAGTGAAATATCCAACAGACATTTCTTTATAAATGCCATTCGACTTTGGAATCAACTTCCTCAAAATATTCAAATATTATGCAATGCAAGTCACTTTAAACGTCATATTTTTACTCACTTCAGTTAAATATGCGTTAATAAAATTTTAATGATATTTTGTTATGTTTATACTATTATTGTTTTTTTTATATGTTAATTGTTAAGTGTAATAGTTATAAGTTTTTAGTTTTAAGTTTAGTTCTTAATATCACTTTATGTTAACAATATCTAATCAGTGCTATAAAAAGACTTGTTCTTGTTGTACTGATGTACCGATAAATAAATAAAATAAAATAAAAAAAATAAATGTTTGGTAAGACATCCTAAAATAATGCTACAAATAAGGTATATACATTACCTAGTAATGTGTTATATAATCACTACCCATTACCAAAGTTTTGCTGGGAAAGTTTCTGTTCGAAAAAGCTTTCAGAATCAGAGAATACCATTAAAATTTGAGCATTTTTTAAGAGGTTTTCTATAAATAAGTGGATCAGAATTTGGAAATTACTAAAAAAAAATACTATTGCAATATAAGTTTGAACCAAGTAAATTATTAAACTACATTGAATTAGAAGATAGTGGCAATTTACTATCATATGAGGATGTATTTAGCTAATTAAGTTACCTTTATATATAGAAATACTCGAACATTATTAAAATATTTACTTGTTTGAAATATATTTATTTGTATGAAAATAAAATTCTTTTTTTTTTTATTAATAAAATTTATTTAACAATTTTAAATAAAATTTTTTTAGAATTTTATTTCTTTTAAGAATTTAAAATAAAATTCTTTGGAATTTTATTTAAAATTCAAAATTGAATTTTTGAAAAATTCAAAATTGAATTTTATCAATAACGAATTTTAATTTTTATTGTTTTTCCTTGTCTGGAGTAAAGTTAAACAATAATTGCAATGTTCGTTCTGAATCAATAGTCCGGAACAAAAATGAGTGATAATTTGATATTTTCTTTAAAATCTCTTGCATGAAAAATTAAAATAAAGTGTTTAAAGATACAGAATTAAAGTTTAATCTTCCCTTATTTAATATTTAATAAAACATATATTTATTTTTAAAAATAAATATTTTTTATAGGGTTTTTTAATTAAATTTCATTATATTTTGCATAGGCAAAATACTTTTGTGATACACTGTATATCCATTTTGTTAAACAGAAAAAATGAAAGTATATTTTTTCTTTTCATCATAATAGGAGTTTAGAATGAACTGTAAAATATGCAAACTCACATTCAATTACAGTTGTCCTGAAACAGTATGTGTTAGTTTTGTATTTAAGAGGCACTTGAGGAATGCCCATGAGTTTAAAAATAGCTCGTGAGACAACTTAATGCAGAATCGGCCTGATAATGAAAATTTAAATGCAACTGAAAGTAAAACTGAAGAAAGAGGAATGTTCATTGATAATCCGACAGATCATTTAATGGATGACAATTCACCACCATTCCAAAACTTTAAAAACATGTTTGAAAACAACGTTTTAGAATTCATTTTATCATTGGAAGATAAAAACAATTTTACTTTTAAAG